>JAPMOB010207370.1:0-15819 GCA_029875015.1 Lepomis gibbosus
ACTCCAGTGGGACTTTGTCAGTTTATTTACCACATAGTTTTATCCTCATTTTAATTTGTAAATTCCCTTTTAAGTTCAGCTTTATTCCCTCCATCACTCCTGTTTAAGCTCATTTAGGCTTGAGATCTTCTTGAGGAGGGGCGTTGGATCTCTTGGGCACTCTTTCTTTGAATCCGAATACAAAAGAGAGACCCTTCTACATCTACTCTATAAAACATGTTCTTCACATAGCTGTCTCATCAAAAGGGATTTAAATGTCATTCAATCATACGACATATTATAAAGCTTTTGATGATTCATAATGTTACTTCAGCAACACACACAGATTGAAAAACATCTTTTGAGTTGTGATTGTAATGCCCTCTAAATGATCAATAGCCTAACTCTGCTGTGTATTGATAAATTCATGATGCTGTTTATGTTGCTGAAGGAGCAGACAGATTTGTAATTGGGCCTTTTTCTTTCAGTCCCACCCTTCTGTCAATTACTCTCTTTAACAAAAATTAACAAATCACTAACTGATTATTTTCAGATTATGATTGTTTACATAATTACAGTATATTTGTGTAATTAACAGTACATTTTTGTAACCTCCACAGTTTTCGTCTCGAATGCAGAGAGAACCCCTCTATATACTGTATATTTGACTGAAGCTGGGACTGTCCTTGTTGGTCCTTCAACAGTCTTCTTTCCTGACACATTTGTGCAGTGGAGGAATTTAAACGTCCATGCTGTCCATGTGCTGTCTGACAGTTAAAAGTCTGTCTTTGTAAACAAAAATGGCACCGGGGCTCTGAGCAGTCAAGTTCTTTCATACTTATATATGAAAACTCTTTCTTTATGGACCCTGCCTGCACAAGGTCATGTTGAAACAGGAAAGAGCCTCCCCCAAACCTTTGCCACAGTGTTTAATAGCACGCTGTTGTCTATGTTGTGTGCTGTTACATTAAGATTTCTCATATATAAAACCAAGCAGCAGAATCATTTAAAACCTGCCCAGACCAAAAGTTTGCAGACACAGGTGCCAAAATAGTTTTGGCTATGTAATGTACGTGAGTTATGTTTATGGAGAACACTTCCATGTTAGTATGAAAGTATTTTATATATAAAACTATTATTTAAGCCTTACTCTTATAGGCGTTAATACCTTTGCTCCTTTTAATTAGCTATAATTAAACTTTTTGCTCTAAGGGGAGGCTGGACTGAGTCAAGGAGGAAATGTTTCATGGCTAGCACTTTCAACTTTATGAGTCATATCTGATTTTGTTCTCACTTCCGTTGTCACAATTCCTGACTGTTGGGGAAAAAACAAATGCAGATCTGGCACAGAGACAGTTTATTCAACAAAGGAATTGGGCTGGGGAGTTGGGCTTGAATGGGGGGGTCCTCTGTCCTGGGCTGGGGAAAACAGAGAGGCTGCTAGCAGGCTTAGATGTTCCTGGTAGAGAGGCTGGGCTGCAGCTAGACAGAGGTAATCTGGAACAGAGGAGAAAACAGGTAGTCTTCTGAGCAAACAGAGAACAGTAAGCAAACGCACAGGCTTTCAGA
Organism: Lepomis gibbosus; assembly: GCA_029875015.1. NCBI lineage: Eukaryota > Metazoa > Chordata > Actinopteri > Centrarchiformes > Centrarchidae > Lepomis > Lepomis gibbosus. Next base: position 1,549 of record JAPMOB010207370.1, read on the forward strand.
ACGGCTGGGGTGGGATAAGACATTTGTTACTTCACACGATCCGGCGGAGAGTGGACATCAGAGCCTATCCTAAAAAGCCATGGCAGATCATAGATACCGGTCAGGTGTGCTGATGACTACAAGTGTACTTTCAGTCTCACAGCTTTAATTCATGCCCATCTTAATTACTTGAATAAATAAAAGTAATACTTTTTCCAATGCAATGTACCATACTTGCAAGAAATTAGTTTTATGGATTATTTGGGGGCAGTAAAGAAAAAAATCATCATCAACTTTGTATTTGCCTTTATAAATCAGTGAGGTAAAGGCTCACTCCTGCACTGCAGAAAATAAAAGTTTGGATACTCAAGTACAAAATATTCTGTCCAACAAGAAGAACTAGTTAAATACTGCACCAAATACTGCTGTACAACAATAATCAGAGTACAATAACATGCTACTAAGTTTTAGAAGCATTCAAAGGAAGAGCATTATATCAATGAGGCCCTCTTGTCATTCAAGGAGATGCAGCTGCAAGCCGCCCTGCTCGACAAAAACCCTCAACTTGACACTAATGAAGCCTAAAAATGTGAGAAATCAGAGGTGGGAGTTTATACTTTGTGCCTGTCTGTTCCTGAGTGCTACAGACAGGCTCATGTTTTCCCCAACATTTTATTTACAGATAAGTCTATTAAGCCGAGCTTTGTACCAAAGGCGTGGCACTATGGATGCCAATAAAATTGAAAACTGGGGTTGTCATTATATTTCATTATGGAATAAACTTATCTGAATCAATAGTTTAGTAAAGTAAAAAACAATACCCACCACTGTTAACTAAAACAAGTATTTGGATTGCTTGTTTTCTCATTACAATCCAAAGACATTCAGTTTACTATCATATGACAGATGTAAATATTAATATTTGGGGTTAATTATTTAAACTATTAAAAATAAATGAAATAGTTTCAGATTCATTTTTTACTGTTTGATTCTTTATTTAACTCCATTAAACCAATAACAAGACCATACAGTACCATAGTTGTGTTTTAAGAACATTTAAAACTGTATTGGCGCAGCAGGGAGGACCTGGCTCAACCTTTGGTAAAAACTCAATGCAACATCATCCAGCAACGCGCTGCGTTGGCCAATCAAATACAAGCAAGTGCAAATTCCTGGAAGATTACTCTGAACCTCAATATGCCGGAGGGGTCCAAACAGGTCAGCCAATGACTTACCATTAGATTTGACTGGTTGCATCTTTTTATAATCATGCAATAATAATGAAAAGTCAGAGGATCAACAACATTATTACAATTCATGCTGAGGGGGGCATGAAGATATGTACCAAGATTTCATAACAATCCATCCAATAGTTGTCGAAATATTTCACTAAAAACTACAAATGTGAACTTTACGCCGGCGCTCAAGGAAAAGTCAGGAGATCAAGTACAAGATTACAAAATTCCTCCTTCAGAGCTCCTCTTTGTTTTAATTACTGCTACAGGAATTTATAGCATTTGTACTGTGTGTTACAAATGAATGTAAAAGTACTTTAACAAATAGGAAGGAACACTGCAATTACTGTTTGGGATGTTTATTCTCTCCTTTTCTGAATGTGTGTCTAATGACCAGTTTGAGAAATCTACAGCACTTCAATATTCTATCTATGTGAACTGACTGATTGTTCTATCACCATCCTGTTTCTACAGAACCTCCGCCAGCTTTGCTGCCCTGAAAACAAAAGATACAGCACAGCAAAACAGCCTGAGCAGTGCCCTGTCAACCTAAACATCATTTACAGATGCTGCAAATGAAGACAAGTTGGAGATGCAAATGTCAGAAGCCAAACATCTTTGATGATGTTTAAAATGTGATATTTTTATTTTAAAACTCCAGGTTTTACAAGCTAGGCATTTAAAAAAAAATGTGATTAGCAATACATTCCAAAGATGTCCATTGCCACTGGGTTACCATATCAGGTCTGCACAGAAGAAGTGAGCCTTGTGTCACTGTAAAAACCCTTCCTAAAGCTTTCTAAAAATCTTCAGTAAGTAAGTAAAGTTTATTTGCAAATCACCTTTCACAGAAAAAAATCGCAAGTTCTTCACAATAAAATACAAAACAATACAACAAAGTAAAATACAGTGCATAATAAAATTTAAATATAAATGGAAAACATAGAACAAACAACCATAAAAAAAACTTGTCTTACTAAAAATTTGCTTGAATAGCAGTCTACAGTTGCTTTTTAAAAGAATCAACAGAACAGAACAGAATTCACACAAAGGGAGGCAATGCATTCCACAGCCTAGGTGCCACTGCTTGGAAGGTTTGTTCCCCGCTGGTTTTGAACCACTAAAAACCTTTGACCTGATGACCTTCTCAGACTACGGGTTGGAGTGTGAAGCTGTATCAACTCCGAGATGTAGGGAGGAACTTGACCGTGCAGGGCTCTAAAAGTAAGGACTGGTATTTTAAATTGAATTCTATACTGGACTGGTAACCAGTAAAGTGCTGCTAAAACAGGTGTGATGTGTGCTCTTTTGTTAATGTGAGTTAAAAGCCTTGCAGCAGAGTTTTGAATAGCCTCGAGACGGTAAAGCTCCTTGCTCAAGTAAAAAGACAGTTACAATAATCTAAACGAGAGAAAATAAAAGCATGAACGATCATCTCCAACTCACCCTTTGACACCAGTGTTCTTAATTTGAAAATATTCTTCAGTTGGAAGAAACAGTTTCTGACTAACTGTTTAGAGTGGTACTCCAAGGACATTGCTGAATCAAAAACAACACCTAAGCTCCTTAGGCTCAGCTGGACAGATAAGCCTAAATCACCAATGTGCTGCTTTATCTGAGGGATTCTGCTTTCTGCGGCGATAATCAGTGTTTCTGTTTTCTCTGAGTTCAGAAGCAAGAAGTTTTCACATAACCACTGTTTGATACTGGTCAATCAGTTAATTAAAGAAGACAATTTATAGAACTAAGGTTCCTTAAATGAACAGTACAGTTGAATATCATCTGCATGCAGATGGTAAGATATGTCACTGAAATGACTAATTATCTGTCTTTAGCTTTTGAAGTATTTACAAAAGCTCCAAAGGGAGTGGCAGCTGATGTTTATGATTTATAAGGAATTCATGTAAATGATATGTGTTCCCTTTTTTAAGCTATGATATATTAAGCTTACCAGTGTTTAAAATGGTATTATACATGTTTAGATGCATGAAAGATTTAAATTTAAGTATAAATATTATTTGCATTATCTGGTTGTATTAGCTATATATTATATATACTGACAATTTTTTACAAGTGACAAAATATTATATAACTGACAAATTAAAATGTATAGAGTAGCAAAGTAAGGGTAATTTCAAGTTCCAGAAGTAGAAGTCATATTTACTTTCTGCATCAAAATGTGAGGTGGAGGGCTCGGGACAGGAATTCAGTTCTCCCAATTGAATCACTACAAAAATCCTGTTTAAAAGCAAAATGTAAAAAGCCAAAGTTAAGAGTGAGTTCATGAAAACATCTGGAAGGAAGTCTACCTAGGGAACACTTTTGAAAGTAACCTGCAGTACAGCAACTCACCACAGAATTATGCTGTCAGTAATGCAAATGTCAGAAAAAACAATAATTATCAGACATTATATTGAATTAAATATAGTCAATACCCATAACCCTTTAAAACCTTTAGTGCCATTAAGTCCCAGTCCCCAGTGCTTCTTTGTTGAGAAACCCCTTCAGATGTGAATTTAAAATGGGGAAATATTTCTGCAAACTGCAGCTCTGCCCACAGGAAATATATTGTTTACAAATGTTCCATAGGTCTGCATTTAATGTTGTGCAAAGAAGATACTCAGGTACATTTAAATGTCATGCAGCAGTTTTTGTAGGAGATTCCAACTTTTGTAGTTTTATCAGTGGTGGGTGGTTCATCCCACATGGAAAGGATCTATATAAACATGTTTTAATATAGGTTTTGATATAGGTTTTTAATATATGTGAGATATATAAAATTGGCCATTTTCCTATATTATATGTACATATATGCACATATATATGTACACATATATTTACGTATGCACGTATATGTTTACCTATATATTAGTAAAATTATTAAAATCCATAGCCTTGTAAATTTTACATTTATTCATTTAGCTGACACTTTTATCCAGAGCAACTTACAATTGCTATACATGTCTGAGGTCGCACGCCTCTGGAGCAACTAGGGTTACGTTTCTTGCTCAGGGACACAATGGTGGATAGGTCACAGTGGGGGATTGAACCCCGGTCTCTCACACCATATTTCCATGTTAGGCTACTTCATACTTGTACTCAAAAATGTATCAGATGATAATATTGTTATAATGCTTCCTTCACCACTGGAGATTGAGAATATCTAAGAGATTTGGCTGGCAAGAGCAAATGCTTTTGAGTGAAGGCTGAAAACCCCATAATTTAAGTAATTTAAGTTTTGAGTTGCACACCACAACGTTTGTGCAATCATGTTTTTAACAGCTATCAAAAATACGATCTATGTTAACTTTTAAGGACACGGAGAACATATTACACGCCTTTATTTCATCTCACCTGGATTACTGCAACAGCCTTTTTACTTGCTTAACCCAAAAATCTATTGATCAACTCCAGACTGTTCAAAACTCTGCTGCCAGGCTTTTAACCAGAATAAAGAAATATGACTACATCGCCCCTGTTTTAGCTTCATTACACTGGCTCCCAGTATGTTTTATAATTAACTTCAAAACATTTTTGGATCAATTTTAAAGCTCTTCGTGGCCACTCGCCTTGTTATATTTCTGACCTGTTAGACCCATACACAATGGCATGTACCTTGAGAACCTCAAGCAGAGGTCTACTGTCTGTTCCAGAGTCTTGACTGAAAAGTAAAGGGGACAAAGTGTTTGCTGGGCCCCGAGGCTCTGGAACAGCCTACCTTATGAAATCAGGTCAGCTGAGTCAGTGAACTCCCTTGAAGTCCCTTCTTAAAACATACTTTTATAGGAGAGCCTTTCCCGATTTTATTTGACTTTATTGTATTCTATTTTATTTTATGCTATATATATTTTATATTTATTTTAAATGTGTATTTTAGTCTCTTAAGTGTTTTCTTGCTTTTAACATGTATTTTTTTGTATGTGTTTTGTTGTTTTCACACTTGTTAAAGCCCTTTGTACTTGTTTTTGAAAAGTTCTCTACAAATAAAGATTATTATTATTATAGATTAGTATTATATTAGCAACCAACAAGCTCATCTGCTTGAACTGTCCCTCTACACTCAAACATCCTGAAGCCTTAATTTACTGAATCTGCTCTGCATGAGGGCAGCATTAGATAAAGACCTAATATACTATACTCTATTCTTCAAGTTTAAGTTTATAGAGGGCAAAAAATAAAAAGGGGTAACACTCATAGAAAACACCAAAGTAATATGCATGTTCATTTACTATTATTATTGCTATTATTGTTATGTCTTATAGACATATATACTTCTTTTGTTATCCTTAACTAATGGATAATGTACATTCCCAGGTGAGGGAGAAGGTAACCCTTCTTTAGTCTGTCCACATTTACTAGGATTTAGGTCAGAGCTGTGAGATTGTTTTGGTGTTTTCCTTTCTTGCTGTTCCTCTCCTCTCCTTGAATGTGCATTCAAGGACAGGAGAGAATCTCTGTTCCCCAAAACATAGAAACATAGAATGTGTAAATGATTACACATCCCTTTGCTCGGGGCCAGACGTTATTGACTGTCCTAGGAGACAGAACCTCGCCCAGCTGATTAACGTTGTAGTAGCCTACTTCTATGTCATTATCTTTTTATTAATAATGTATTCAAAGACAACGGATGGTTTTTACTCAGTTATTTACTTAATCCCTCACCAGCAATATACAATATACAATTTCCACGACAATTTGGCACCCCAGATTTCCGTCCCAGAAAGAAATGGAAAAGAACTTACACGTGTTGTCGACAGCGTGTCCTTAGCACGTCCTTGGTTCCTCAGCCTCAGCTTGTTGATTTAGGTAACCTGAGGACCCGAATCATCGTAGGGCATTCCTGTAACCTTTACTCTGTTCAAGTAATCCATAGCCCTTGGAAAAGGCCCCGACCACACCGGTTAAAGGAAAACCCGTGGCCCTTGATGAGTTGGCTAATATGGGGTTAGAGGTAAGACGCACCGGTTAAGAAAAATATTCTCTGTTTCATCGCAAAGTATATGGGATCCTTAAGATAAGTTATGCAATTGTTTAGAGTGAAATATTTTTTTAATAGTTTTTGGTTAAAGTAGTAAAATGCTAGATTTGTAGGCCTATGTTTGAAGATGCTCCTCTACAGTCAGTGGGGTAAGACGCCCATTATGGTTGACCCTTTGTAAGTTAGGTGTTATTTAGACACTGGATAGACCCTTTAGCCAACTAGCAACTTTCCTATCAGAAAATCTAAGGTAAAATTCTGAGATTATAAACTCACATGTGCTCACATTTCTAGCTAGCTAGCTGACAAGCACGCAATTTACTCGAGACTTTCTGCTAGTGAAGTTCCAGCCAGCTCACTAATTAAAAGTCTGAGAAATAAATTATAGGAAAGCTAATGATAAGGCAAGGCAAGTTTATTTCTACAACATAGATCTATTAATCCTCTTGCTTTTAACCAGCTGCTTGCAGTTTATTATATCTGTAATTTGCACCTATAGTTATTTAACCCATAGAGGGGTCATCTTACCCCAGTGAAAAATGCTATTTCCCTAAAAAATACATTTGATTAAATACAAATTAATTTCTCAACTGTATATAGTTATTTATATTACCCTAAGCATGGCCATCTCCAAGATACAAAAATCCCCTATAAAATATTATTTTATGTGTCAGCAAATAGACATTGAGCTTAGAGGGAGCTTCTTATCCCACACTACCCTACCCATGTTCCTGGCTCCAGGTGAGGGAGAGTACCATGGCTACAAAGGGCAGCTGTGAAGGCAATGTGGCTTGTGCACATGGGTAAAAAATGTATTGTTGGCAATAGATAAGACACATGCCTTTGGTGAGAGAGACCCAGGTCCCACCCCCCACTGTGTCTCATCCACCATTGTGTCCCTGAGCAAGACACTTAACCCCTAGCTGCTCCAAAGGTGTGCAACCTCTGACATAAATAGCAATTATAAAAGCTCACAAATAAAGTAGTAAGTCGAATCTGTGTGCGGTAGTTTTTGATTTTTGATATCTACCAGCACCTTATTGTGTTGCTGTGCTCGGGATAATTTTTTGTTTTTAGCAATTATAAGTGGCTTTGGATAAAAGCATCAGCTAAATGTAAATGTAAAATGTATTGCTTCATCAAAACATTTTGTTATACCGTTACAATTTTACAGCACCGGCACTCTGTAAGAAAACAGAGAATTTAATTCCAGTTATTAGGCTTGCTAGGGTTTTGGCAACCACTCTGACTTCCTGTTTATGGAAAACTTTAACCGATTTAACATGCCAACAATTACAAGGCAGTATTTCATTTATTCACATGGTGTTAGTTCAATCCAACATAAAATCACATCTGGAGGGAAAGCACAAATTACGACAGCATGAGATTTTGAGGTTGTCTGTTGTTGTTGTTTTTCTCCACAATCACTCTAAGATAGCATAATCTTTATGCATGTTCTTTAACTATTATTATTATTATTATTATATTTTACTATTATTGTTATGTCTTATAGATATAAATGTATTGTGTTTTTTTATCCTTAACCTTTCCTTCTTCTCATTACGTTAGTCTGTCCACATTTACTAGGATTTAGGTCAGAGATTGTTTTGGTGTTTTCCTTTATTGCTGTTCTTCTCTCCGCTACTTTACTTATTACTGTATATATACTCTTTATCTGTCACAAATGCCATACTGTAATTACTGTAGAGTAGGCTACTGTAGATTACACAACTACCTGAGAAGAGCGGACACTTGACTGTGTTAAATGAGTTTTGCCTTGGGTATAGCATTATACTGTCTACCTGCCGTTCACCCTGAAGTGCTGTCACTCTGACAACTCTTATTTGTGTTAGATTTAGCACGTCCTTGATTTTTTTTTTAAAGATACTTGGACTTTAAGCTGGAGTTTAAAGAGGAGAAGCAGATGGAAACCAGTATACACAGGCATGCACGTAGAGACAATAGCATTTTTCAGAATTTAGACATCCTCACGAGGCCCAAAAAAGAAATAAAAGTTTTGTTACACAAAAACAAATTAAAATATATTTGCCTACATTAATAATTGAGTTATGGCTGATAGGCTAATTTGTATTTGTGACTGTGTTAAAATTTGTTACATCTAGAGGTCCCCCTTGTGGCTAGATTGCCTCACACTCTCTCAGTTAGGTAACCTCACATAAATCTGCTTCAGACAGTCCCCTCAAACTGAGGGATCTTCCCAATAGAACATTTCTCCCTCAGCGGTATGGCAGGCTATCTAGGCAGGCTGTGCCGTCTTCCTCCAAAGACTACTTTACAAACAATTGAGGAGCGTGGCAAGTGGGGTAGCAAAAAGGAGTTCATCCTGTCTGTGGCTGGTGCTGTTATTGGGCTTGGAAATGTGTGGAGATTTCCGTATTTGTGCTACAAGAATGGTGGTGGTGAGTATTTCTGGGTATAATTCTGTCAGGTTAGTATTCTCTTACCCTAACCTCCACTTTACAAAAGTGCAGCATATAGGGTCAGATCCTGCATGAAAACTTTTTTTTTTTTAACTCTTTCATTGTTGTCCATAAACTAGAGAAACAAAGAAATTGATTCTCATTTTTGGAGTATTGTTATTATTTACCAATTATTAATTCAGTTATTTATTTTTGCTTTAAATGTTAGGTTGCTTCTTGAAATTGATGATTTAAAATATTGAAAGGTGATTTAGAAACCAATTCACGGTAGATAGAGGGAACCTGTTCCTGTATCTTAAGCTTAAAAAAACAAACCGTATTTTCCATATGATAAACTGATGAATGCATTATTATTATTATTATTATTATTATTATTATTATTAAGTTCATGCAAACTCATTGTTTATCCCTGCACTTACAGTCACAAACTGTGTAGACTATGCACTGTATTCTCTCCTATTTTCTGCCTGTGTCTCCGTCTGCTTCACATTTGATGATTAAGGATTTGACAGGTTATAAAAGGCTATGAAAATAATGTACTGTCTGTGTTTGTGCAAAAGGCACAGTCACATTCTTTACTGAATTCCTAGAGGCTGATTTTACATTTCTCAAATTGAGCAGATTCTGAAATTCAATCTATTGCACAAGTAAAGTAGGAAAGTGAAGAGGTAACCAAAAACAGGCCATCATTGTGTAAGCCTATATGTTATATTCATATTAACCCATTAGGCCACTGCATTTATATATTACGACTAAACCACAGATCAGACTGTTTAATGCTACAAGTGGGTTTAGTACAAGTAAGTAGTACTCGAAAAGGTCAGAGTTGGGTGGATCCAACACGTATGAAAACGATACCCAACGCTGATTCTTTAGCTAGGCTATGTAACTACATTAAGTTACATAACTTAACCAAACTATGACCCTAACCATGTGTTTTATTTTGAAAGTCTAACCGGACGTTGCATATTTATAATTGTCGCTTGACCCTGCACGTGCGGGCTGGACAGAACTGGAGTCTATCAGCCTCCATAGCTTATGGAATAAATTGGGAGTGAGAACATGTTGGTAAATCTACGAGTAACATCGGCTAAGAAACACATTTTATTTTGTATAATCTCTGCTAAGAAGTCACATTTCAAATAGGCTAGATTGCTTTAAAACCACTCATATAAACGTGACATATAAACCCAATCCCAGTTTCCCCAAAATAATTATGATTTTCCTCTAATCAAACTATCCTATGCTGACTTTTGAATCAGTGAAATGTTAGATTACAGCTCAGCATGTATGTTTGAGGCCTCATTTAGCAGTTGTAAAGCACTTTCATGGCAACATTTATAGGACACTTTGAGTTGACCTTTTAATAATGCTACGGTAGCCTACAACACATAGCATCTGAATGAATGAAAGTGATATTGAACTTCTCATCTCAGCAAACAACCAAAAGCGCTGTTGTAGACACAACAGACTACATGTTAAAACCATCATTGGTTTTGTAGACATCTCTTTTAAAACTTGTCAGTTAGTGAAATGGACCTGGAAATGGACCTTTGAAAAGGTCATGTGGTATATTTGCAACATATGTGGCTTTTAGATCTGTTTTTGTGTTTTGTTATAGTTTTGTGTTTGTTGTATTGTGCTAAAAATGTTCAGTCACACGTCTCATGCTACTCTTTGGCTCAAATCCACATTATGTAAACACAACTGTTGAAAAACTCACACTTTAACACAACAGTTTAAAATTGAGAGTGGAGACAAACAGGAGACATATTTCCCCATTTGTATGTATTTTACTGGAAAACTAGCAATACATCTGCCATTTCAGTCATAAAATAGACACAGTGGGTGTCCCCTGAGAGCAAGAAGGTAATTAAGAAGTGTTCCAACTGAACTTACACCTAAAACAGAGAGTTAATCGATTAGTCAAGCAGACAGTAGTCTGCAACAGTTTTAATCAATTTAAATAATCTGTTATTTAAGTCAATTATTCAATCAAAAAATGCTAAGCATCCTCTGCTTCCAGCTTCTGAAATGTATAGATTTACTGCGTTTTTTTTTTGTTATATCACAGTAAATAAAATATCTTGGCATTTTAGACAGTTCACATATTCACCGTACTTCTCAAAATGTTTGAAGCTTCCTTTAACAAACGCCCCTGACCACACACACAACAGTAAACTCCATTTTAAATTTTTTTCAGCATAAAGGTGAGGAAGACACTTTAGTACCTTCCTAACTAGCTTGTTGAGCTTGTTAGCCTATCTTGCCCTCATGCTCCATCCCCAGTAACATCAATAAATCAACAATCAACTCCTTCATCTTGCTATTCCACCTGCTCTTGTCCAGTGATGCACCCCACAGTCACCAGAGATCATGGTACTCTTTGTACATGTATGACATACCATGCATGTTTACAATGCTTTATCCACACTTGCAGGTGCATTCTTCATTCCTTATGTCCTGTTCCTTGTGACCTGTGGCATTCCCCTGTTCGTACTAGAGACGTCGCTGGGGCAGTACACCAGTCAAGGTGGAATCATGTGCTGGAGGAAAGTCTGCCCCTTGTTTGAAGGTCAGATACACCACCCAGGATTGTGATGTACTGAGCAGAGTTTAGCAAGTTAAGAAAGAATTACCACAGCAATGCAATGTTTTATGTTGTTTTCAGGCATGGGATACGCCAGCCAAATTATCCTTTTCTATGGATGTATCAGCTACATTGTGATTTTAGCCTGGGCCTTTCTCTACTTTTTCTCTTCCTTCTCTGGCAAGCTGCCATGGGCCTCGTGTAATAACACATGGAATACAGGTAAATGATTTGTCCTAAAGCATTATAACTATTATCTCTCTTCTACACATGCCACTACCTATTAGTGTCCTAATTACATTTCTTTAAATATATTAGGGCTGCCCCTGACTAGTAATAATTGGTTGAAGCCATTAGTCGACTAGACATCACAGATTTATGATATTTATTTAAATATATTTATCAGAGAATGGTTTGAGTTCCAGGGCCGAGTAAGAATGTTAATACTGTGCTACATTACAGAGAAATACAAAACCGTAATAATGAGCCTTTAAAATATTAAAAAGGAGCACAGAGCGAGTTGCCTGTTAACAACAAGCGGTAATGATTCTGAATGTCAACAGCAACAAGCAAGGAAATGTTTGGTTGTAATTTGTGTATAATACATATATAATCATTTTAATTCAGTATACCATCAGACAAGTCTCATTGTTCAAAACACGGAAATTAATAACTTCTAACTTTACATGAAGAAATACTCGCAGACTTATCATTGTGATGAATTATGTATAGGCCTACTTGCTACAAACCCGCTCTTCTCTGACTGATGCCTCTCCTGTTCTGTCCTGTCTCTGAACCTGCCATTTCTTCATCGACCCCGGAGGGAGGGTCCTGGTCTGACAAGCTATAAATCACCGTGGTACTGTATTCCCTGTAGTCAATCTGGCCTCTGTCTGTTTTAGAGGCTGTGTTCGGCCCCGGGCCGTGTTCAGAGAGGCTGCTGAGCCGGTTCCGTTGCTCGCTCGCTTGACTTCAGTTCTGGTGCTAATTATGGCGCTGGTCCAAAGCTCATGTGCTAGCAGTCTAAACCAAAACAAACACTCCCCCTGTACTCTAAGATTCCAGTCCGGGTAGAGTCAGCTAATAGGACTGCTAACTGAACTAACTACCTAATGGCAGAGCATACAGTAAGCAGCAGTGCAATGTATAATAATACGTTTATGACCACATAGTAAGATCCACATCCATGGCACCAACAAGCAGTGCGCCGGTAAGTGACTTACGTGTTCCAAGAGAAAAGGTCAGAGTTGCAACAGTCTCCTGATACTTTTGTTCTGGTCCTAACGACAACGCTCCCAAATGGAGTTTGAGGTTGTTGAGTTGTTTTTCAATTAAAACTTGGTCACCTAAGAATCTTTTTTTTTTAACCATCACTTTAGTCTACTATTAAGGGGCAATCCTAAAGTATATTTAAATTAAGTTGAAATGTCATGCAAAATAAATAAATGCAAATGTTAAACATACTAATAATGAAAATGCATTATTTCATTGTATTTATAAAAAGTATGGTGTCAGGTAATTGGAATTTAGCCAAACTAGTTACTGGATCACTGTGCAACAATTCATTTATCATGTAGTGCTATCTAATAATGCATTAACCATGTATTTTCAGTTTTAACTATGTTTGACAATACTTTGATATGTTTCAGATTCTTGTGTGGTATTAAACAACTATAATGCCACTGCTAACTGGACCTCCCCCATAAATGCTTCATCGTCTGTAGTAGAGTTTTGGCAGTAAGTTTTCACAACGCTGAATTTATTTGAATGTCACATATTATCAATGGAAAACAACTTAGACAATACAGACATGTTCTATTTGATTGGGTTAAAGTTCAAATAACCATAATTAAGACAGAATACAATCTGAAACCACTGGCTCTGCATTTTGGTGCAGATAGAAAAAAAGAGCTTTTCCAAAATTACATCAAATGCCTGGTGGTAGACAAGTATTGTCTGGCACTGGTTGGGTGTGAACAAGCTGTGCGTAACTCACTGACATCTCTGTTAATTGCGTTGTACGTGTTAGGGCAGGACTGCTTCCAAATTACAAAATTGTATAACTGAGTAGGTGTGAGCTCTTATAAAATCACAAATTTAACCGTTAGATCTGTTGAGTAATGGAGATCACTTGAACTGAACTGCACCTCACTCCAAGCGTTTTAGCCTACTTTTCATTCTATTTGAATGTTTTATACACTTTAACTACTAAATTAGCCACCTCAGACTCTTTTTCTTAATATTCATTCATTCTCTATCAAGTCAAAGTCAGCTCCAGTAAGGTGAGATATTCAGGTGTATGTGTGTTCAAGTATTGAGGTTTTTACGTGGAGGATAATCAAGTGCTGATGTTGCATTCACAACCGAGAAGCTCCAAGTTGTAAATGGCTGGTTGTTTTCCATCTCTCCCATGTGATGTAATTAAAGCCCTCACACACTCAAAAACAGGTGTTTTCACATATTTTACCTGATTAGAGCTCTTGTCAGGGCTATGTGGACACGTACCGACTGTGTTTGATTGACATCTTCAGCACTCAGGATATTACTTGTTGCATCAGTTAGGGCGGGACAGTTTACACCTGATACATACTCCCAGCTTTGCTCCCCCTGAGATTACCTTAAAGAGGGGTCTAACCAGCCAGGATAATTAAAAACACCTGTGTACTGTGCTGAAGGTGCGAATGTCTTTCATTGCACATTCAGGCATGTATTATCATGAGTAGTTTGCTGAGCTTCAACCTCAGTAGACCTTTTATGATGGAATTTTTTTTTTAACTTGTTAATCACAGGTCAAGTGTAACTAATAACACTATAAATGGCTGCATTACATCGAAGTTTGCCAATGCCAGGATTCTGGGATTTTGCATGATGGCTTATCTGGACATCTAAATGTACTGAACCCAACATTATTAGTTACACCTTTACACAGAGTTGACTTGCTTATAATTTTCTAACCTTTTAGGTCAGTTGTACGGAGCCCCCCTGGTGACATTGATGAAAAATATATTAATTTGAGGCCTCAAATTAAAAATTCGTGGCCACAAATTA
>JAPMOB010207379.1:0-32636 GCA_029875015.1 Lepomis gibbosus
ACAGAGAATGCTCGGTCCCCCCTGCGTTTGAGTCTGGACTGTGGGACTAGTAACAACTTCTTATCGCTAGATCTCAAACTACTTGATGGAGTATAGGGTTGCAGCAGTTCAGAGAGGTAGCTCGGAACTTGGTTGCATAAAGATTTATAAACAAAAGAATTTTGAAATCAATTCTAAAATTAATGGGCAACCAGTGAAGAGACCTCAGAATTGGGGTGATATGGTCACTTTTGCGACTGTTTGAGAGGAATCTTGCAGCAGCAGTCTGCACTAATTGAAGACGAGCAATTTGAGTTTTTGAAATACCGCAGTAAAGTGAGTTACAGTAGTCAACACATGTGGTGATAAAGGCATGGATAGCTATCTCAAGAGCTTTAATATTTAGGAAAGGTTTGACTTCTGACAGCAGACGAAGTTGATAAAAGCTTGTGCTTATTACTGAGGAGACACACACACACACACATCCACACATGCTACTCACCCTCCTCCTCCTCAAGCTGGAGGACTAGTCTGTTTCTTTATCACTTGAATTGTGGACATTTCATTTTGTATATGAGTGATATATTTTGAAAGGTTCTTTATTGCTTTAATGGAAATGAAGGATTCTGTATTTGTGAACTATGTGGATTATTGTTTGACTTTGAATACAATCAACTTTATTTGGAGTGACTGAATTTGGTGTTTGGTGGGGTTTTTTTATTGGTCTACGTTTGTAGCGAAGGTAGCTAGTGACGGGGCTATCTAATATCCTACTAACTGATCGTTTTAAGTGACAGGTTAGGATTAAGTTTATTCTCCTGTCTGGCACCCAACCGATGTTGGATATTTTGATAAAATAACACTGGCTACCATTAACACAGTGTTTGGTTAGCTCCGTTGGTAGAGTGCAGGACTTTTAACCTGAGGGTTGAGTGTTTCATCCTGCCATGGGGCAATTTTTTTCTCTTTGAACAAATTGATTCTGCAGCAAACTGTTTCTCCCATTAAAGCATGTGCTCCAGTGTTTGTGTTTCGGGTGTTTGATCCACATCCATCAATGTATGGACACTTTTTTATTTCCCCAGTGTCTCCAGGCAGAGGACATTTAGAGTAATCACGCTTTATGATGGCTCTTTTAGAGGTGTGTCAAACGAACTACAGACTCTTTTCAAGTTGTTCAGAATTTGCAAAGTAAAAGCGCTAAATTCAACTCCAAGCAAAGCGTCGCAGCAAACAAGCTTATTGTGCTTTTATTTTTGGAAAAACACTAAAGAGGAAGTGATTATGTGAGTAAAGGTTGCTGCCATGACCCAGATCTATTTCAGCACCGCTATCAAATTTCTTTATTTATAATTTTGCCACTATCGAAGCATTATAATCTGGCAGTGGGCCAGATATTATTGTTGGCAGGCAGTTTTGGCTGTGGTGTAGAAGCAATGACAAAGTTACACACTGTTTGTTTATATTTTCCATGTTATGTCAGTGACCAAGGTCCAACAACATATGGTTTTACTAAATAAATAAATTAAAGTAAAATAAATACAATTTCATTTCCTGACTGGCTACTCTCTGCTGACTCAGAAGACCACAACTTCTGTGCTGTGTCAGTCACCATAGCTGTCCTACGCTCTTTGAAAGTGTGGGGGGCAGTAGTAAACTAGACAGTTGATTGCAATTTGCAACCTCACCGCTAGATGCCACTAAATCTTACACATGATTAAAGGATACGTTCAGATTTTGGAGAAGTCTGACTTAGTACAACACTAACATGCTTGTATGTAGGCCTACTTTGAAAGAGTTTTTGGTGGCTTTAATCATTCCTACTCTCCATACTGGCCATCAAGTAACACTTTCTAGAACGACTCCACCGTAAGAGATGGGGAACAAGCCTGCAGTCCTCATTGCATTGCAGAAAAACAGCTCTTTAGAACAAAATTCTTTCCTTGTGTTAGTAACCCTCCATCATAGATCAGCAGGGAAATGCTTTCCAGGGAATCTAAAAGAGTGAATTTAATTCCAGAAACACTTTTTGGAAGAACCCCACTGACTTGGCTAACTAAGACCCCTGAAACCTTGTACCAGGCTTTGGCTAAACTTTGAAATACATTTATGCATGAAACATTTTTTTTTCTCCAAAGGCCAGTATGGAGAGGAAGAATGATTACAGAAATAAGGTTGAGATTAGATTCAGTGAAAGATGGGAAAACAGTTCAGAGAAAAAGCCAGAGAGGCAACTCATTCCATACATTTTTATTATGTATGTTAATCAGTATTATTTTCTGTGTATCAGGGCCATAAATTAAAACAAGTTCACTAAAAGCAACAAAATACTCTTAGAAGATCATAAAAAGAACCTAAAACTAATAGAACTAGTACAACTCGGTGCACATGTATTTGTGGTGTGTTTCGGTCTGTATCTGAGAGAAATACTGGACAAAAAAGGAAGACTGAGCGGCATGCCATTTTAGAAGTTTGTCACCTAATTGGTCAGAGCAGATGAGGTAGGAAAAAACATTAGAGCAGTCATTACCCTGGGCAGAATCATTAACAAAGTCTTGGCACAATTACGCGATAAAGTCGACACTCCTTTTTAAAAACCCTACAAGCACATATTACCAAACTCATTCTCTGCCTGCCCTCCCATTGGCTCTTACTGTCTCATGAAATTATCCTGACTGTTGAGGACACGAGTCATGTAACTTTAACTGAACTGCCAGGGACACACCTCATGTATGTTTAAGGCGGGAGGCAAAACATGACGGGTCAGGGCTGACAGCCGAGGAGGACAGAAGGAGGACAGAAGGAGGAAGGGATGGATCAGTGCTAGCCATGATGCACATGCGTCCCTCCCTCAAAGACATCAGCTGTAAACTTCAGGTTTTAGTGTGAGTTCTTCGGATTCAGACATGCAATAAACAATCATATAGATAAGATTCAGAGAAGGTTACAGCATCAGGAGAACAGAAAGCTCTGCAGCCTGAAAACATCCTGAAGTGCATTAAGGGCTGATACACTTGCAAACACTCTCTTGCTGTTACAGCAGTAGAAAGTACAGCTGTAGAGTAGACAGGACCGTTTAAGCTTTCTCAGACTTCATGTACTAAATGCAACTAGCTCAGAGCCGTCCTGTATGTGCTGCCATAAGGCATTCTGAGAAATGTGGTGAACTGCTAAGAAGAAGATGACGAAGCAGGCTGAAAGAGGACGTGTAGCAAAAGCTTAAGCCTGTCTTTGATGAAAACAAAAAGTATACTGCACTGTAATTTTTGTATATGCATAATAGGTGTAAAACACTGTTGTGGCAATGTTTTTTGGTCTTTATCTTTGGTCAGTTTTACCTTATTCTCCTTTACATTGTCTATTGATACATAATCACAGTAGTGACAAGCAAAGTGTTATGTGGCCTGCGTAGACATAGCTTGATACCTGAGTCAATCCAAGTAGATTTATATCAAGCTCAGCTCTGATGGTGTATCATAATCATCAGAAGCTAAAACCTATCTACCTAAAGACTATCAGCTTGAAGTGGCTGCCACAAGGCAAACGCTCTACACATAACAAGAAAGGAAATAATAAGAAATAGCTAGATGAGGTGTCTCACCCAGTAAAGAAAACACAGAAGTCGGAGAGAGGACACAAGCTAATCCCAGGCCAGGAAATACGACAGATGGGAGGGTGACAAGCAGACATGTTGATGAGCAACGAGGGAGGTGTGAAAAAAGAAAGAAATAAAGACAAAGACGATGTAAAGTACTGTGACCGGACATAGAGTCCTGACACTCCATGATCATTCTTCCCATCTGTCAGGTCATTTAGTTCTTTATAATCAAAATCATGCATAATGGAAGACGCTTAAAATTTGCATTTAATCAATGGAAATGTGTGAATTTGACATTTAGACAAGAATATAAGACAAAATATCTCTATGTCAATTGCAATCACACTTAATTACCTCCCCTGAAAGAGATCAGAATTTTGATGCCACCGTTTTTTAAAAATATACGTGTATTCATTTTTTAATATGTATTAATGTATATTTCCAAGAACATTTAGGTTCCTGAAATAAAAAATGGGCTAAAAGTAAAGCAAAGTTAAGTATCATGCAATTAGGTCAGGTCCGTTTAACAAAGTAAAGCAAACCTCAGGTCTAATGTGCATTGGTGTTCATTCTCAATGAAGATTGTTCCCGAAGTTTTAGAGAGCGTGGGGGAAGAAGTAGGAATGGGTTTCTGGTTGTCCTGAATGAATGTGGCTGTTGAAAATGACCATGGTGTGATGATTAAAAAAGTGAGATAGAGAGAGCGGGCGGTGTGACACTCCTCCACTCCAGATGAGCAGTTGGTCCCCCAAGGGTTTGAGGTGACTGGCTGAGCTTCAGTCTGGCTGTCTTCTTTTGCCTTATCTACTTCCTGCTCTTCTAGTTCCTCTCCTTCTTTCTCCTTCTCCCCTCATTGCCTCCTTGCCATGTCCCGTTTCCTTTACTTCCTTATCTTCATTTCCTCTTGTCACCCCTTCCTGTCTTTCTCTCTCCTCTGTTCTGTGTCATTGGGTTTTTACATTAAGCTTTATCATCTGAGTGAAAAAAATATTATGCAATTTTATAATTAACAGTTAATAATAACACCGTCCTTCTTTGCTGTATCTGTCCTACATTCTGCATTGATGTATTTCTATATTTGAGCTAATGCTTAAATCCAGAAAGAATTGCACTAAGCAATTTCCAAATACAAATAAAACAAATAAATAGATGTTCTTCCTTTTTCAAACTCCCATTATTAGACTGAGCTACATACTGGCTGTCCTATTCTGGTCCGTCTGTCCGATGTGTCTCCTGACATTCTCTCTGTCAGTCCACACTTTACTTATTCAGTTACAATGCACTCTGTGTCTCAGATGTCTGAAGGCATTAAATCCTCCTTAAATCCGTATCCCCTCCCACCTCTGCATGTCTGATGAATGAAGTGGCTCTAACGGCTCAAATCAGGATGTGACTGTGGTTTTTACCTGGATTCGGCTGATCAGTGTATTTAAAAGAAAGAGCAGGCAATTTTGTTCAGCACAGGGACTTGGTCATATTATTGATAGGATAAGTGCTCGTAGGTTTTTTGTGCAAATAGGTAAGGTGCAAGTTCAAGTTGGGTCTTATCCTCTGTTAAAACAATGCAAGGGGCTACACTAGTGGCGGTATGTTGCTTCAGTTGAGACATAAAATAGTATTCAGGAAGTTCAGTTTGAGTAACAGATCAATGAAATCGAAGGTTCATCAGACCAGTCAGGCATTTGGGAAATTCTATCTTTCCACACAAGCTGAAGTCTCATATGTCACTATTGGTACTATTAATTAGCCTTGTGTGTGTTCATTTTGTTTCTTCCATGCCAGTGTTTTGCAGTGACCTGCAATTTCTTGTATAGCATTGAGTTTTATTTGAATGTCATTATAAAATTGCATGTGTTAATTTATTTCATTGCATTGGCTCACATCGTGTTCTGCTGCTGTTGTTTGTAATCTGATGGCTGGAAGCTGCAAAAATGATTTCCAAGCAGACAGCCAGATCACCATCATCATCGTTATCTCTGCCTCTTTCTCTCCATCCTCGCAACTCTCCTCCAGCTCTGCCTGCCAAACTCCCATCTCACACATTTCCTGTCTTCTCAGTATTCACAAATGTTCCCTCCTTTTTCTTTTGTCTGTACATCCTGACATTTGTTTTGCCAGAATCTCTATACGTGAGCAGCTGGTTGTTCAGTGTTTTTTTGGCTTTTTGGTGAATGCAGTCATGCAGCTATGTTGGTGTTTTATGTCTTTTTTTGTTAAATACACATCTGTCTCAGCTGTCAGAGAACACAGAGAGCAGAAAGACTGACTAATGGAGATCGTTAGGAAGCCAAACAGCTTTAAATGTGTATTGTCTCATCTGACTATTCCTCTGTGTGGATTTTCTTTTCATATGTCTCATTCTATGAAAGATGATCCATGATGTCTGTGCGACACTAGTTAACTATCTTACTGGAAAATATTACAATATAAATTATGTGTTGTAATATACACAAGTGTGTAGAGAAGAGTGTCATCTCATTATTTCCAAAACATAAAGTCCAAGACTCCATAAGATAATAAATAATATCAACTTTGTTTTACTGTCTTTTAATGATTAATTATTAAGGAGAGATTTGCTGAGCATGCATTCCCTCTGCTTCCCCTTTATTCAGTACTAATCATTCAAACAGAGGAGCACTGTTGGCAAGTGTTCTGTTCCATTAATCAACACCATGTTACCTCAGTGTTCAAGAGGATGTCATGGGTTTGAAAGACATAACTATTGAAACACTGCCTTGCATTCAAACCTGAGTCTTCCCAAACAAAGAGAGCTGCAAAGGAGAGATATTTAGCCAGAGCTTCACAACAGGTAATGGCATCAATCATGTGGGGAGTTTTATTCCCATAATAACAAGCCTTTCTCCAGTGCAGAATCAAAAACACAGCAGCTGCACTGAGCTTGGATTCAGAGCTGTTAGAATGGATTCCAACTGTACTCCAAAGCCACCGCACACCACTTCTCAAACCACTCCTGCAGCATATCCACTTCCCTACTGTTGCTCCATCCCAGAATCCATAGGAGTACCGTCCATACCAGACAATTCCACACATCAGGATCTATTTCTCTGACCAACCTTCAGCACCGGTGCAGGAAGAAGTGTGCCCTTTTACGAATTGAAACTAAAAGTAAGGAAGTCGGGGGGGTGGATCGGTGTGTGGTGCATCACACATTATTGCCAACATTATTTCCACGATTCATGATTCTTATGCACACATGCAGAAAGTGAGAGTTTTATGTCGAGGTTTATAAAGTAGCTCTGAACGTTTTTAGCTTGCTCCTTTTTCGGGGACTCCAATGGTAATTCAGAGCCACATAACAAAAATATGTCAAAACATCCAGATACTTCTAACTACTCCTGCAGCATAATTCACTTCACAGTGTGTTTCAAACAATGGTCCCTTGGCCAGCTTGCTAAATAGGCAACATTAAGCACAGGTTTGGAGCTATGAGTGATGGCGTGACTTGAAAGTAGTGTTTTTAGCCATGTTGCGGAGGAGCTGTGAGTGTTTGGAACATACAGATCAACTGTGGAGAACTGAATCATACTGTTATTAATGGATGCTTGTTTTGCATTGTAACTGCTGTTATTCATATTTTTAATCATATTTACAATTGCCCCTTCATGTCCTGTTTGCAGATCAGATAGCTAACTATGTGATATCTAAAGCCATTTTGAAATGCAAAGAAGCATTAGAGACGGATTGACTATATATCTCAAATCACCTCCTGAGGTGCCACTAAAACTTGTTGTTGAAAATGTGTGAATGCAACCATCTTTTCAAGCTCTCATGTATAACTACACAGTCGCTGGAAGTAGCTATTTACAGGGTCTTCTTCTGGTGATAATGGCAACTGAAATGACACTGAATTTAGCATCTCACTCTGTCACATTAAAGCAACAAGATGAAACAGCACCAGTAATTTCAACACTTGCAGTCAAACAGAAGGAGCAACAAGCTGTTGTAAGGTTTATCTTTACATGTGGACTTTATCTAGATATGATCCTTTTAAAATGGAGTTTTCATGAATTCTTTTCAGAAGCTCCCAGTGTTCCAATAACAAAGATGTTTACATGTGAATAAGGCCACACCATTGTTGAAAACACCAACAGGCTGAGTTTTATTTCTATGTCAGTCAGAGCAGAGCCATTTTTGGAAATGCTGTTCATCTCCCTTGAGAGTAAAAACCCTTCACGTGTTACAGGTGTCATTCATGCTGCTGTAGCGAGGACTATCACTGCCACTCGATGAGAGTCCCACGAGCCTTGGCGCCTGTCAGCATGACAGACAGCCCTGCTGCTGATTGAGAGCATTCAAAAGCCAGATTGTGAAGGGCATGAAATGTTTTGCCAAGTTGAAAATGAACCTCCTCACTTCATTAAAGAGCGCAGGCAGGCAACCTGCGGTAACCATCCATCTGCAGTCGAACTTGTTGTCTGTGCAGGGAAGATTTCTCTGACACTGTCATCAATCTGTCATATCTGCACCAATCTGTTATTCTGGTATTAGCTGTTGTAATGTAGCTTTTAGTTGTGCCTGCTCGCCTTAATCTCCTGCAAGATACAAAATGTATGCAAAAATACACACGTTTGCATTTCTTGGATCAAATAGAGGCAAAGCTGTGTGATGTGGACTGATATATTTTCCACTTGAGCGAATTATTTGCAAGTCTAAAGAAAAACTTTCTCTAACAAAAACCATGCCAATGTGAGGTATAAAGTATTAATGATGGAGGGATCGAGTGGAGAGGGATGACGGGGTCGAGAACAGAGGGATGCACGGGGTTGTTTAGAGTTTGGTGGTTGGAGCTGCTAAGAACCCGAATCGAGACTCAGGGTGGGGGCTTTTCTCAATAAGTTGTTGTTTATCAACCCGCTGTGGTTCCTGTAGAAAATAAGCACTTACTTGGTGGAATTATTAACGCTAGCATGCAGGTGTTTGACGGTTGGACACAGTGTTGTCCACTGGGCCACTGTACTGAGAAATTACAAGAAACAGGGTTTGGGGGGAGGGGAGACAAATGAGAGAGAAAGGAGTTGGATGAGCTTATATATGGATGTGCAAGCGATTGGATTAGGAAGGCTCTGGTGTAGTGAGAGAGAGGCGTGGTCATGTTCCTGAACTTTAGTTATATAACTTCATAAAGAGAGAACTGCTGTTCCTAAGTTTTGAGATAAGTCTAAAATCTGAGCAGTCACACAAAAATGCAAACAAACACAGGCCATATGTTGGTAGCTATATAATTAATGTTGTGTTGTAATGAATAAACACATACTGCAAAAACACTTATTTCTAATGTAACCTGACACCTTTGGTATTAAGTTCATGTGAGCTATTCAATCCATGTCATTTGCAAGACATCCTCTTCCAGGCGTCACTTCCACTGGAATAGTCTTGGAAACTTTTCAGCAGCAGAGCATTAAGCATGCCCCACATTAGTGACTCGTTTGTATTTGTCCTTTCTGTGCTTCTGCTACCTTCTTCACTGCACTCTGTGATGTGGTTCCATCATCTGCAGGGCTGCATATCACACAGGGAGGATTTCGGAATCGTTTTTTTTTCTGATTTTGTTTTGTTGATTTGGTAATTAGTGCCTGCTTTATGTGCTTTTGCCATGATTAAGTATGATTCTTTTGTTTGTTTTAACTGTGTTTATTCTCTTAATCTCTTCTGTGGTTGACTACCCGGTTCGATCTGCTCTTTGCAGCTTGACGCAGCATCCATCAACAATAGACCCACTGCCTATTCACTGCAGAGCCAGATAGCCACGTCTGGGACACACTGTGGCTGCACCGGGTGGAAGCACAAGCATTGACTAGAATGGCCGCCATTAGCTCCGGCAGCCACAACGCAGCCTGACAGTCTGACTTAGTAGACTGGGTTAGTTGTTCAAATAAAGCAGTGCGAGATTCAGTGCCTTGCTTTTGACGTTATCTGTTGAGATTAGAGTTTCTCATTCACATGTGCTTCTGTCTCCTGATATAGAGGTTTTTCCTGAACTTTCACTTAATGGAGCCCTATGTACAAACTGCCCTTCATGCATATATTCTGTATTTCTCCTGCAATTTCTTTGTGAAGGTAATACAATAGTAAATTTGAACACAAATCTCTAGAGCCGGTCTGGCAGCAGGTTACCAGACAGCTCCTGTAAACCTGACAGCTGAAAAGAGAGCGGAATCTGACTTCTCCAAACTGTTCCCACAGGGGATTGTGCCAAAGAGCAGCAGCAGTCAATCAAGCATGCAGTTAAAAGTTGGACTTTTGCTATCCTGCTCCGCTGCTCATTTTGCCTCTACATATTTAAAGTCCCTCAGGGTAAGAAGGGCAAATTGTCTCAAATGTAAATATAAAGCTTGGATGTTTTGTTACTGTGCATGGTTCTCCCTGGTTTGTAACAGTGACATATATATGAGAAATGCCTGGAGATTAACTGTAATGCAGGAAGCAGCTTTTGCTTCGGGATGCAACAATATGTGGTTGAATGTTTGCACTGTTTCAATGTAGGGGATGCATCCTTATTGCACATTTTAAGATTTTAGACACAACACACATATCCTTTCTGGCCTTCAGTATCCTACAGTCTTTCCCCAAATCCTTTTTTGCTGAGGTCCAGTGGTTTAATGTTTTTAGTACAACCTGATATCATTGTTGGGTGCGGTCACAAGGACAACAGTGCACAAATCGGACCACATCCTGCTGCTGCTGTGGTCAGAGGTGCAGCAAGCTTGAAACTTTAAACTTTAAACAGTGAAGCCAGTAAGACAAAACTTTTACATTACTATTTTGTGTTACTCTTTTACCAAAAATAAATTTAGAAGCTGGCAATGTTTTGTTTCTAGACCTTCATCTTCAGGCCTTTTCCTTTTTCTGTTATGAGGCCAAATAGTTCAATTGGCGGCACAGAGCAGGTTCAGTCTGGCCTTCAGTCCTCGGAAGGACAAAATTATATTTATAGTTGTGGGCCACATCTTCCTTCAAATGTATAGAAGCCCCTGAATTTCATTCACACCTTATATTGCAACATTTTACAGTTTTTCAGATGTATTTGCTGTTGTGCATTAGTGGTCATAACCATCGCATGCATGTTACAAAATCAACAGAGAAGTCAATGCAACACCCCTTTTTTCAGATATCACTGTCATTGTGTATACAGACAACTGTATTTTTTCACTGATTGGCAACTAGCACCAGTCCTTTCCTAAAGAACATGTTTTGGCAGTACTGAATGTGACTCTAAATAGTCTTGCTGAGTGGCAGAATCAATTAGCTCTCTGTATCAAGGTATTTCATTATGAAACAGGTACAAATGCAAAGTTAATATTTAGAGCAAGAACAAGAAAAACATTTGTTTGACCTCATGATCATGATATGCAGTAATTAATCGTCTAAATCTGTAGCAAGTACAAGATCAGTTACACAGAAGTCCTACTTTCCATCTCTAGCCCCCATGTGGAGTTTTACCTGTACATAACAATTGAAACAGAACAGCTGTTTTCAGGTCAGAAGGACTCAGCTTCATAGAAATGCTCTGAATATGGAAGCTTCAATATAGCTGCTTGCCACTATTTACTTTTCCACGGTGTTCAGCTGTTTGCTTGCTCACTCTGCTGTGTGTCAGAAGCTGCTATGAATGACATCAAAATTCAAAGTCACCCTCTGCCTCTTCCTCTCCCTCCCTCTCACCTGATTCTGTCTGGCACTCGGTGGGTCTGGTTGCCGTCGCTCTGGCAGTTGCCGGCATATTGCGACCGACTGGTGGCCCCCTGGTCCCTCCGCAGAGCCATCGCCCCGTGGGTAAGCACTGAGACACCTTTGGCAATGCGCCTGCAGGATTAGGGAGAGAACAATGTGAGACTAGAGGCATACAGGAGAGAAAGACCCTGTCTGGGTGTAAGACAGTTATCACTGCTTGAATAAGTGCACACCGAGTGACAATGAAAATGCACCAAATCTCTAACTTAATTGCGCAGAACTTGGGAGGAAAAATGAATGGACTTCTCATCTGTGCCTTAAAGCTCAACTGGACAATATTTTTAAGAACACCAATCTTGGCAGTTTAAATTATGTGTGACTTCGACAAAATGAAAAGTAATTGCATATCCACTGACTGAGACACTGTAGAATTGCCCGATATCTACAAATGAGGTTCTGGTGTCTGCACTTCTCTGCACACAGAAAGTGATGAATCAAGACTAAAGAGCAAAATCCAAATTGTCTCCTCGGCTCAAAGCTGGACTCATCAGCATTGGATCTTTTTCATCTCTGCTGTGCTTTTGTTGTGATAAAATGTAAACCTTATTCAAAAAGTTTAAAATGTGTTATTTACATGTTGTATCTTGTTAGCTAACAGGCTCGCCACCAATATAAGCAGAAACCAAATATGTTTTGATCAAACTTGCAAATGTTGAAAACATGTTCACATGTGTGGAAACGTTACAATACTTCGTCACTTCTCTTTTAACCCCAATGTAAACTTGATTGTCTTAGATTTAGTCCGGAGGTGTTGTAACATATTATATGGACAGTGACACCGGATATACGCTCAACTCAGCAAGAGACACAGTCCCCTCTCTCTCCCCCATTTACAGATGCTATCCACTATCCTGTCACTCTCAAATAAAAGACCCAAAAAAGACCTAAAAAAAGATCTCTGTGTGTGAAACTGTCATCCCAAGAACAAGCCCATCAGCCTTTTCAGCAGGTGCCCGAAAGCAACATATGTTTTTATGCTAAAGTGACAAAGCCCTCTCCTTCCAAAACCTGGGAACAAAGGGTAAAGTCAGGTGAAGCTATTATAAAGCGACCAAGTCCGTGCAAGGAGATGGATGCTGCGTCAACAACACAAATGGCTGCTGTTCATTCCAAACAGTTTCTTTTTAATCATGAACATGACCATTTCATAACCACATGTTTATCATTGTAACCATGACAACAAAGGTTCCCTAATCTTAGCGAAGTAGTAACATTAATCCAAACCACAATCTTTCCCTAACTATTTACCTATAGAGAAAAGGCTGTGTTTGTTATGTGACTTTAAAGGAGCATATTTAATATTATATTGATCCTCATATGATGATTTACTGCTTTGACTTCTAGTTGGACGATTATAAAAAGAGTTGTATTTTAGGAAAGGAGTCTTTCTTGTGGCAGATGTTATTTTTAGAGTTTGGGACAGTATAGTTCTTTGATAACTGCTCTGCTCTCATAGGCTGCTCTCAAAAATCAGAAGCAGCAAGGGTTTTGCAACATAAACAAATCACCTTTCACAAACACATAAGTACATAAATATTAGATGGTCAACAATCCAGGTCGGGGTGGTAGATCGAGCAGCAGAAAAGGGTGTTGGAATTAAGGTATCAACAAAGTAGTCAGATAAAAGTGTAAAGTTACATAGGCCAGCTTGTGCACCTTTATAAATATGATTGGGCGTCCCTACTTACACCTACTGGGTGCACTTCACTACATTAATGGTGGATTTATGAAGTAGCTGGTGCCAGTAAGCTACTGCAAGCACAACTTCAGTACAGAAGTAAACATCCACTTTCTAAATGTATTCATGTGTCAAGTATTCTTCATTCTAATAAATAATTATTAGCAGCCTCTCTTGCTGTCTCTCTCAGGACAATACAATAATAAATCAGACTTTGATCTGCAAGGAACCTTTAGAGAGCAAGAGACTATTTAAAAGGCACTGTTTTTTAATATGTCTGTAATGTCAAATCTGAACAAAAAAAACACTTCTCACATCATAATATACATGACGCTAAGAAGATCAACAATAGACTCTTGCTGTATTCCTGATGATAAGGCCTGCTCCAACCAGGCAGGAAACCCTATCTAATGATCACAAATCATAAAGCATTTAAATGGAGTCTTGCTTCTATAATTCAGTGCATTACCACTTCAAACAAACCAGCGGGGCAGGACATGAAGTGAGGAAGGACTGTTGGAGAGAGTTCAAAAGTTCAATAGTGCTCCGCACATAAATTTGAGGTGTCACAGTCATGGTTTTTTTCAGGAGGGGAAACAGGGTGTTCTTTTTTGTACTATGTTGCTATCATTGTCACTTTGAGGGTTGTGATACTGCTAGTACAGTATAAGCTCTGGTCAAGTGATGAATTAAATATGCCGCTCTCCAAGAGGCTGCAATAAAGCTAGGATATGAATAAGATTTTCTCTTTAATGTTACGATATGTTGAATCAGTTAACAAGGTTGAATTTAATTTTACATATGACTTGAGAGAGCTGTTAGCGATGCAGTGGGGTAAGACTCTCCATCACAGGGAGTGTGCCGTTTCTTCTTATGTTCACAAAAACTACTGGTCCGCATCATAAGCATCATTTTTTTAGTGTCTAGAAAGGCTCTCTGGAGGATCCATCAGCAGCAGCAGTCATAAACACTGCAGCAGAGAGCTGGAGGAAGCAACACAACACACAGTAATATACCAGAGAGGGGAGATGTGGACTGCGTCAGATTCATTTGAAATATTTAATTGTGGGAATTTTGGAGGACACACCTGATGTATCTGTTTTTGCATCCTAACTACTTTATATATACTTGCATCATTTCTTTTGTTTGTAAAAAAAACAAACAAAATCGATATAGCTGTAGTGGAGTTTAAAGACATGTATGTAAAAGTATAAAGTAGAATAAAACAGAAATCCACCTGAAACTGTGTTAATATTTGAATACGTTAATAATGAAAGCCAGGACTAACTGTTACCATATACCTGGTACATTATTTGCCATTTGATTATATTATGTTAAGTTAAACATCATAACTGTGTAAACTCAGGTACAATTGAACCAAACTCACCACTAACATTTACCTTGTTGGCAGGTGAGTTCCTGGTAACATTTTTTTTACGCTGCTTTTATTTATATAGGTAGCAGCAGTGTAACATGACTTTTACCTCATGAAACTCAGAGGTCCTGAACAATTTAAAGTAAGTCAAAATGATTGACAGTGTGTAGAATTTTGGGGTTCTTTCACAACGGTTTTTGATCCACCACACCTGTCTACAAGACCTTGTGGTGTGCAAGAACTTTCATATAACATCCTGCTGGTGATACATTTTTTCTTGAATATTGCTTGAATGTACTACAAGTTCTGGTCTGAGTGAGGCTAACCCTTTTCATTTAGGGATGAGGTGCATGTTAAGCGTGACAGTCAGGTCTTCAGAAGGACCCATCTGCGTTGGTCACATCACTCTAAGTATCCAGCCCCAGTCTTAGGACACACCATCTGTGTTTCACAATGAACCCTGACATTCTGTCTGGTAGTGACAAGTGTGCTGGTCACTTAGACACTCATTTCACAGCATAGCATAGAAATCAGATACATTTGAAATGCTGCTTGGCAAGCTGGAAGGAATCCTGTCTCTCAGTGGATTTAAGATGGCTGGTAGGCAGCAGGAACGGAGAGTGATGCGGGTAGATGTTAAAAAGAGTCATGTCCTAGAGCTCAGTGGACATTTCATTGTCCCAAACGCAGCACATCTAGTGAAGCAACAAAAGCTGTTTGTTTATTGATCTGTTTTGTACCAGTGTTTTGCAGAAAAATAGAAAATGTATTTCACAGTTTGTAGTATTGTTAAATAAAAGAAAAATCCTTGCCCTAAAATAAAAATAAAAAAACTATCTCACAAAACATTTAATGTTGTCCTGCATTATTGAACTGTCTTCATAAAGTGTACTTCATAAGTAACTTTCTAATATGCCTCCGTCTTCTGTCATGACTAAGGAGGACCAAACTGTTAATATCCATAAAGGATTCTACCTTTCACCTGGATTCACTTTGTGAGTCTATTTAGATTAGATGAACATTTAATGATTCCTGCGGTGAAATCAGGTACCCCTGCACTAGAGAATACATCATGGAGAGAGCAAGGGGTCATAAAATTTTACTGTGTACCTCAGCTGGTTGCTGCAGGGAAAACATAGATGTACACAAAAGAAGATGATAAAGAGAATGTTTATTTTCTCACTGATCCTCGTGTATTTTTAAACTTATATGGTTGGGATTTCAGCAGCTTCAAAGCTCGGCGTTCCAGAAGTCACTTCACATGTGAAAATTCTCATTTTAACTTTGAGAAAATAATCTACCAACACTGAACTTCATGAATTTTCAGCAGCAGCAATAATCTCACAACACTTTGCATAGCAGAAACATGCAAAACCCATCTTGTGCTGTAAAGAACAATTTAAGAAAATGCACAATTATTAAAAAGAGCTGCATTCAAAGTGCAGAAACAAATTGGTCCCTCATTTATATTTTTACACTTTCACATTTTATTTGAGAAAAAAATGTTTCACTGACTGGGTATCTGCAGGTTTCAGAGAGACAAAAACTGAACTTCTAATCAATATAACACACCCTTGACCAATTCAGTGCTCTTATGGGTTTTGTTGCCTCACCCTTCCTGGGTCTGGTACGAGGCTAATGTTATTAGAGGCTAATTTTAGCTGATGTTTGTGAACTTAGATAATTTTTTTTTATTAATACGCTCAATAAATATTGTTGTAAAGTGGATATTACAGACCTCATTTCTTGATATTGACTTACAATCACAGATAGATAATCAGAATTATGACATCTGATGCAGACCATCATCCCCCAAAATACGGCCATATACAGTAGGTCGTCTGTGCAAGCAGCTTATTACAACCTATATTTACTTTCAAGGGAAGCAGAATTAACTTTCAGTTTTCGTGGTTTTCCTAAAGCTTTCTAGCAGAAAGGCAGTAGGAAGTCAGATGACACAGTATAAAGAGTAAATGAAGGAAGCAGGTTTGGTGGATGATGTGCAGCCAAACTTGAGAGACTTGGGGTTGGGTTCCTGTGTGACCCTGAAAGTTGATGTTGACTACTTGTTTTAACACAAACCATGATCTTTCATAAACCTAACCAAAAGCTAAGTAACCCAAGTAAACCAAGCAGTTTTGGTGCCTAAACCTAACCAAACTGTGACTGTTTCAAAATGTTAACCACGTGTTTATTGGCGACAAAAGTCTGGTACGCCATGTTGTTTTGGGAAGTCATTGGCAAACGACCTATTATGTCATTTAGAAGGACATGTTGGATCATGAGCCGTCGCATTTACACCTTCTACTCAGAGTGTGATCAATTTGCAAATGACATACTAGTGCCTGGCAGACATGTCAACAAACATGGCACGTCCTAGAGCAAGGACATCGACATTGCTGTTTTACATATTTTTCTAATGCAAAGGAAGGTACTACCTGCAGCTTTGTCAGCGACATTCCCTTTTGACCTTTTCTACTTAGTAAAGCAGATATGATGTATATTGGTCTAACCACAAAAATAAAATAAAAGATCTTAAATGATTTCTTGTGAATCTACAGAATCCCTGTTTGAGTTCAATAGTCAGTAAACCCTTGAAACTTAGAGGCCTGATGCTCTGCTCGTACCTGCGTGGCTCGTCCCTCCACCCCTGTGGCCGGATGGCGAACAGGGCCTTGGGCAGCCCCTCCAGGCCCAAACCAGACAGGGCAGGTCCCACGGCGAACCACATGTGACTGGGCCCGGCCTGACCCGCTGCCCAGGCTGCCCGGAAAACCAGCTCAGACTCCTCCAGGGAGCAGTACAGCAGCCGGACCTGGAGGAAGAGGAGAGGGAGGGCAAGTGTAAAGGAAAGGAAGGTGGGCGGGAGAGAGTGGGAAGTAATTAGTAGAAATGGAAGGAGGAGGAAAGTAGGAAGGAGGGATGGGAAGGGACAGACATGGCAGGAGGGAGAGTAGAAGAATAAAAAAAGTAAAAAGAGGTAGGATAAGAGGCAGTACTTTTAAAAAGTGGGAAAAATTAATAAAAAGAGAAGGAAAGAGGGGAGGGAGGAAAAAATATAATGAAAGAGACAGGAGAAGAATAAACACATGATTGAGGTCAAGATGTCATGAAAAAAGGAGGGATATAATGGAAGAAAAGTGAATACAGAAAGTGAATAGTGAGGCAGGCAAAAGAAAGAAAAAGACAAAATATCAAAGGAGGGACAAGGGGAAGGAAATAAAATAGGAAAAAGATTAGAAAGAGGGCGTATTTAAGGAAAAATGCAAAGAAACAAGAAAAAGAGGGAGAAAGGATGAGGAGAGAAAGGAATGAAGCAATAAAGTGAGGATGAAAAATAATTGCACAAAAGAAAAAAAGGATAGGTCGATGTGGAGAGTGAAAGAAGTAAAAGGTGAACTCCCCTCTCCTTTTTCATCTGCTAGTGTTTCTTCCTGTTTGGTCTCATAATGCCCTTTCATGTTTCCTTTACAATAATGAATTACATTCATTTATACATCAAAACATTTGGTGCACTTGTACATTAATGTTCTTCTTTATTTATTTAGCAAGTGAGCTGCACTGGAAAAATGGTACCTCTTGGTCTGCTTGCATTTTGCCTTTATACATTATTAAGGAGGGGGAAATTGAATGGGGGAGCAAGATTAAAAGACAAAATGAGAGTAAAAATGTGAAACTAGATGGAAAGAGGCTGGTGTGTGTGTGTGTGTGTGTGTGTGAGAGCGTAAGAGAGTGAGAGAGTGTGGCTGATGCTGGTGCTACTTCACATGATTACTCAGAGGAAGCACTTGAGGAAAATTTGCGCCACAGTTTTGTAAGACAATTGCAGAGGTTATAAAACCGAAATTAGCCAACACAATCTGATACCCTCAGGCATGTGGTGTGTGAATCCTGAAACGTGCAGCACATTCATCGCTGGCACTTGCATCAGACAGGACGGCAAGATGACGCTGATCCGTCCCACTCATCCGACAGCAGATGGAATCGGGATCGGCATGAGGTCAGAGCTAACGCTCAGTCCCTGTCAACTACATCCTTAAAGCAGTCAGGGTATATTTAAACCTTACGTATAGCATTCGCATTTCTTGAGCTTGAAGTTTGACATAAAGTCCAGATTTGTGAAGTGTACTCCTACTCTCAGTGCTAGAAGAGGGAGCTGAGTTCTATGACTTCTGTCCTTCAGAAAAATTAGTAATTTGTTAAAATTTCAAGCCAATCACTTTGTTAGCGAAGGTGTCCCATTTTTCAAACACTGGCCATCTCATTTTGGAAGGAAACATTTCATTTAGATCCCTGTGGGGGATCTAAATTAAATGACAGACTTGCAGACAGAATGTCCAAAATGTCAAACACTCGTGCAAAATAATATTAAAATAGAGGACTGGGATTTTATATAATTTAACTTTGTGACAGTTTTTGTACAACATTTTGCATGATTTTCAAGAGATATGTATTTCACTTTTATAGAGGAACACTTCCATTTTCACCCTTGACAGCTAGCAATACCAGGTACTCAGAGGTCAGGAATAATGACTGCAACATACACCAATATAACTAAAAATCAATAAATTGTTCATTAAAAAAATTTTATATATTCAGCATCCCATTATATAACTTAAAAGAATCACACGTAGTAACAATCCAGCAGAGAATGTTCTCCCAACTTTGTGGTTCCCTTCAGCTCTTAGGAGCATTTTAGCATCTTTCAGCTCTCCGTTTCAAAGCTTACATATTTACTGTTTGTACTACTGCCACTGCTCTCATCAATTTTGTTTCTAGTCAGTTCATATCAGTGAAACGAGAGATCAGTCCAAATCAGTACAAAATCTAGCAAAAACTACACTTTAATATCATAGTCTGAATAAAAAAAGTATGTATTACAAAAGGTAGTTTTTGTTACTGCACTGCTTGATTTGTCGTGCATTTGTTCTCCTGGAATGATAAACTTAAGTGATTCTGACATGTACAGGAAAAAATAACACGCCTACTATCTTGCTTACTAGTCACAACACAAGATGCATATCATCAACTGTTGCCTGCGGTATGCCAATGGTGAAGGCAAGCTTTGAAGTAAAATAAATGGCCCATGCAGCACAACAGCCTCCCCAGTGCATCCAGGATTATGCATAAAAGACACGTAAGATTAATAATTTTGCATTAGCTGCGGCAGAAAGTTGTCAGGTCGGCGAGGCATATTTATGTTTGGTGAGGGGCAGAGGAATTCTTTGGGGCACTGAAGGCTAATTTTAATTTCAGGTTTAAATGAAATACAGATTGTTCGCATCTAGATAAGGCTTCGATTAATGCACGATGGGAAAAGGACGGAAGATGGAGAAGGGAGGTTGGGAGAGAAAGAGAGACGGTGAGATAGGGAGAGCAGTAAAGAAAAGTCTCAGCAGGAAACAGTTCTCTCTGCCTGAATTATACTCAAACAGAGCACAGACGAGGCTGAACCAAAATTAATCAATGATTCCAACATTGAGTGTGTGTGTGTGTGAGAGAGAGAGAGGAGCGGGGAATTTAGCAAACACAGACAGTGCAAGGGCTTGTCCAACTCACAGATGCCATTCAATACTAATGCCTAATGCTACTATAAGATACATTATGAAAGTGTGACCCTTGGTTTTTCATCAAACACCTGAGCCTCGTGGGAAGATTATGCAGAAATGTGCATGCAACCCAGCTAACAGCATTCTGAAATAGAACAGTGAAGATGTGTGAACAACACTACACTACATTAATAAAAAACAGGCAATGCCATAGTACAATGGTGTTCAATTTACTGCAGAGGTCACTGACTCCTGAAACCAGAGGAGCCTACACAATCTGGAATCCAAATCTTTCTCTCACCTTGGTTACTGGTTTAAAGGAAATCTAGGTGTGAACTGGGATCAACAGGACTCACTCACTTTAAGGCTTGGAGGTGCTTCTCTAAGACACAACACAGGCCAACACGTCTGTCCCTTTAAAAGTTTTGTTAAGTGTATGTTTTTGTTTTGCATTTTCAATTTTAATAATCAAATTATAATGACTAAAATGTGTGAAAAAAATATTTTAAAGGGACAAAGAAAATTATAAACCTATAGCAGACATCAAAAAGTTTCATTCAAAAAAAAAAGGGAGGGGGGGGTCCAATTACTGACAGATTTCAGAAGGGGTGATCTGCATAGGATGCTCTGATATTTCCTCAGTCAAACCATTTTGTTCACTCATCTTCGGAACTCGAAAGCGGATTGAGAAGCATTAGACCGTAGGCTAATTTATGATGCAGTTACAAACCAGACAGGTTTCAGGATCTCCCAAGAACTGTGTGAGGTGAAATTATGGCATACCCATACACTGGTCCTTAGGACAGAAAGGTGAATGCAGATACAATAAGCTATTCTTTCAAGGACACGTTCTCATATGTGGTTGTAAAAAGTACCACATTTAGATGGATGATACAAACCCTGCACCTGAGGAATACCCAGAAGGCTACATTTCAGTGGAAAAAAATGTTTCCTTGGAGACCGGCCAAAACTTTGTGCATGACTGCCCATTGTTTACTATTGTTGGTGTTGAAGTGGACATTTTAGTTGGGGACATTTAATAATAGTTCAGCAGCCGCTGCAGTTCTCAGCTGACAAGTGAAGAGCCACTTGACATTTCCGGTACATGTTGGACCTTTGAAAACAATTGATGTATTAGAAACATAAAATGTGACACCCACAGTAGCCTTAAGATTTAAGAAAACCTTTAAATCCGCGGGCAGAAATACAAAGTCTACAAAAAGATTTCAAGTTCTTTGTATTAATCTGAACGAATAGTCTGTATAGAATGAGAATTTGATCAAATTTGAATGGTAGTGAATATTAGTAACACAGAATACAGGTTTGTTTTCCCATCATAAATATCAGCATCACTGCAAACAGTCCACACAATTGAATCTACCCTCAAACCATTAACAAGAAACCAACTTGAAACTGCATTGCTTTCTAAGCATCCAATGGTTCTTGAGACATTTCACTTTTTTGTGACAAAAGTCAATAAGATACATTGTTTGGGCACCATGCAAAATGTTGTGCCAATCTATCACATACAAGTACAAATATTTCACAAAATAAGTGAAAACTTTGACTTGCGAGTGGATCACACAAGTCGGTAGGATTCATCCTCTGGGTACCATGAATATCTGGAAAGATTTTGTTGCAATCCACCCAGTAGATGCTTCTCACAACAGACATTTGACTTGTCAAATTAGGAAAAAGCACAGTAGTAAATAACATTAACAATAGCTCAATTCCAATAAGTGTCCCAGTTATATCAGTGAGTGAGCATGCACAATACCAGAGCACTGAACTAGTTCACCTAATGGGATGAGGTCATCATTAATGTTATTACGTCTACCTGTGTCTTGATAAATCAAAATGGTTGCTTCGAAAATGGTCTACAGTTGTTTAGATATGTCAGTCTGGACCAAAGAGGTAAATCAATTGACTGACAAACAGACAGACAAACAGGCTTACAAATGACATCCCTACAGCCTGGCTTCTAGCACGGCTAGAAATGCATTCCCCCACCTCCTAAAATAGGCTGCACCTGTACAGACTTATCTTCTCAAAAAGACATTGAAATGTGTACATCTCCACTTCTAAAGCTGAGTTCATTCACTTCCTTGCTATTCAACATTTCATATTACTTTCAATACATTACATCATGTTCACTCTGTCCCTTTTGCTTTTCCTCCTCTTTCTTTCAGCCTTTCATGGTCTTCATTTTAACAAAGGTCATTTACGCGGACAATGGTAAAATGATGAGATCAAGGAATGAATATGAATAAAAAAAGACTGTGAAAGAGAGAAACAGAGTAAAACAGAAAGACAGAGGATATATTGCTTATGTACAAAGACAAGGATTGCGTTGAAGGAAGAAAAAAGATCCTGTGGCACCCAGAAATTCCTTCCTCCCTATCAGATGTGTTAGACCACACCTAAGGTCACCTCAGATAATGTCCATTCGAGCTTTACAGTCTCCTGGATTATGTTGTTTGTTAGGTTAGAAAAAGTTTCCTGGCAGTCACTGTACTGATTTCTGAAGTATTTTTCATTTAAAAGTTGCACTTTTAAATGATTGCACTGAATGCTAACAAAGGCCCCGGAGATTTAGCTTAAAATAAGGTATTGGGAATGGATGCTTCTGTATCTAAAGGTATTAAAAACACTTAAAATACAGTGTAGCAGCACTATGGTACCACATGGACACTCACTCAAAAACCTGCCAAAAAATCTTTTTCTTCTATTTCTTCCACACTTTATAATGATGTATATAACATTTTTTCTTCAACTGTGATTGGCCAAGCTAAAGTCATCCCTGCTTGTTTGTTCAGCTTAAATTGGTTCATGTTTAAGTTTGTAAGATGTGTGATACGAAGTTCATAAAGTGCAGTGACAAGTTTGGTTGCATTGATGGGCTTACAAAGCATTTGACCTTGGCACCCTAGACCAAGGTTTGTGTACCCCAGCCTGTCACCCTAACTCAATATTGTCAATATCATCAATGCTAATATGTATAATTATCTATAACATACTGTTACGTTCCCCTGGTTACATCCTCCTTGTTACATTCCCTCCCCCGCTGGTCATGATGTATATTCCTGGATGAAGGTGACTCATGTGTCTGTTTCCCTCAGATGTTTCAGGTCTGGGTGACGAGGGGAGGAAATCATAAGAGGGGGCTGGGTGCCTTGCTCTGTCTCTCTCAGCACACCACAGAGACTGCAGTTGATTTGTATTCCTTTGATTATTCTTTTGTATTTCTGATGGGACTGGTAGTTTAGTTTTCACGGCTTTGTTTCTGTTTGTTTAGTTAGGTGATTGGTTTAGGGTAGAGGGGAAGCCTACAGATCTTACAGCCCTTTGTGGGCCGGTCTGGAGGGCTTCCCTTTCTTTTGTTTGTTTTGGCCAGCCAATCAGATTTGTTGTTTTGTTTTAGTTAAATTTTGGACTTATTTCATGTTTATTTCAATAAACTCATGTTTCTTTTGCTCTACTCCTGGACTCTTTGGTTATGTTTGACCCCCATTGTAACGAGCTTTGGTGGGGGTCGTAACACAATGGAACATCTTGGAAAAAACCTAATAAGCACCTGTTTAATCATTCAGGTAGGAGGACTTGTTCATTGAAGAAATGCTAATATTTAGAAAGAAAAAAAAAGCAAACAAGCTCTAAACTCTCCCTTGTGGAAAAGCTGGACTCACTAACTTTACATCCTTTTACGAGCCATATTTTCTTTTAGTTTGATAAACACTAAGCCATATGCAAATGAAGTGTGTAGCATTATGATACTGTCAAAGACTTTCTTTGTCTGCAAGTCTGAATTGAAAACCATCACACAAGTAGACTCTTTTTAATCATGCAGATGAAGTACTGCTTAAATGTCCCTCAGAAAAGTACTGAGCCCTCAGTGTTTAAGGAGAACAGCTCAGTTCAGAGCTCCAACAGTTGAATGCTGCAGTTACACTACAAAGCTCCCAGGTGTGTGTGATACTTTGTGTGGGTGTGTGTGAAAGTGGTCCCCCAGGATGTCAGTAAATGAATAGTGTGTCCTCAGTCAACCTCCCCTAAAGAAGGCTTTTACTGCAAGCAAGCCAATTTTAAATGATGTTAAATGATGAAAAGATGTTATAGCTTTCCCCAAAACTTTTCCTCTGGTTAAAAAACCTGAAGAAGTAACTTATATTCTCATAACTGTAGGTGCAAAGGGAGCACTGCAAATATATTGATCTGACAAAGTGGATTAACCTGGTATTGAGTTCATCTGAAACAGTTTTTTTCAGCCACAGCCTACAGAGAAAAACTCATAAGGAGACATTTATATTGTTTTTGGTATTTGGTTTGATGATTGTGCCCCCTGTCTGTGCATCAGAAATACACTGTTTATTTGCATGTAGCCAATTAAAAAATTTCTGTATAAACTGTCAATTTTCTTTCATTGGCTTATGGTGACACTGACTAACAGTTAGATAACACAAAAAGAACCATGTAAGCTTTCCTTTCTTTCTTCAAACAAGCACACATGTATTATGTTGCACTTTAGCAAGCTACACAAAAGTACACTACAAAATGTCAGTTTGCAGGTTAGATAGTCAAACAGTAGCAGCACCTTTGCTGAAAAAGGTAAAGCTAGCAGCTGTAAGAAAGAGGTCACAGTAACAACTAAGGAAAGGATCTTTTTTTTAAACTAGAGATTGGCTGCATTCACCATCTGCCTCTTGAAGGCTTGCGGAGTCTTTACAGATGTCAGTTAGCTGAGCCTCAGGCTACAGAAGAAGTCATTTCAAGGTAGACAGCTCATAAAGATGAGGGGCAGGTGTTGCCGAAGTACAGATTTCTCAGGATAACTATTGAATATTGCAGCTTTTAGAAAAAAATAATTATGAGACTTGACATAAGAGCTATTATTTTTATAATTTTGACACTTTTGCCCAGCAGGAAATACTGTTAGGAGAACAATCAAAATAGATATTAGTGTTTCACTGCCTCACCTGGGCTTCGTTGTCTTTGAGCAGCCGTTTGGTTCGGGCCCCGCCAGGGTCATCTGTCACATTAAGAATCACCACACTCTTCTTTTCCCACCCAATGAATGAACCGTCCGTCATGCCCTCCACCATGGCCAGGAAGTCCTCATAGCCATGGTGACGGGTGGTCACCACAGAGAAGGCGGTCCAGTCATACTCTTCAAGAACCTCGAAGATTACCTCGAGCTGGAGCGAGGTGGCGCAGGTGAATTGGAGGTAGATGGAGCCGCTTTCCTGAAAGAAAGAAGAGAGAAAACATGAACCCATGAGTACATTTGGGCATTCAGGTAACAAATCACTGTTACATGTTGTGACTCCTCGAGCCTGTTGCTTCGTTGGATCTATTCTTAGCAATGTTGCCACATTCCAAGATTTTAGCAATTCCTTTTGTGGGTTTAAAGTTCTTAATTTACAGCCGGAGCTGTGAAAACAATGCTCAGGTTGTAATAAACCATAGTTTATTATAAAAAAGATAAAATAACATTATTTCTGGGACAGGAGGCAAACTACAGTCTCCAGCATGAAATATGACTCTACATATCTTATTCCTCTTAAAACAGGAGGAATAATAATCTCATCACCAGTAAATTTCAACATGAAGATATCTTGCCTATAAAATGTTTTAATTTAGTTACTGTATATATATTAAATAAAAGTATAAAACATGCATCATGAGCTAGAAAAAAATCATTAAGAAACATTTGCTCACATATTTAGAGTATGTTGTGCAGTAATTACCTCAAACACTGGGAATAACTAGGGGAGCGATAAAAAACAAACAAAGCTCTGGCCGTGACTCAACATTGTGAGACAGAGAGCAGAGGGGAGTCCGATGGGACTGCTACAACCTGCCAGGTGAGGGTCATATGACCAACAGAGGTTGACCACTACAAGCTAATCTGCTCACATGTTTACTGCTGGCTGACCACCACTGGCTGTGTTTATTACAACAATATCTAGCAAAGAACACTGATTGTGAGTTATTATGTGATGTTAATGTAGTAAGTGATCACTGAAACTGATGTTTGCCTTCTTTACTACAGCGGCACTGAACTGTGCTCTCTAAAACATCTGATGTTGCTCCAGGCAGATGTTTTGAATAGAACTGTTGGAGGTCTTTAGCATGGTGACAGACCCAAAAATGAAATAATGTGAGTAAAAAAAAAAGTGATAATGATGTATAACAGTAATGAAAATGTGACTTATATTCAAAGGGGAATGTAGTTTTCACAATCTTTTAAACTACAAGTTAATGGATATACTGACATATTTTGGAGGAAAGTTACAGCTACAATTCTTCAGTTAGCTTCTTTCATACTGATAGTTTTAATAGTTGAAAGCTATTGCAACAAAAATCTACCAGAAAGCAGCCCCTTGACCCCTTCAGTTACATAACAGTTGTAACGGTCTGTCAAGAGTCTCCTGAGAGGAATGTGATACATGTACAGCAGCTCAGAAAGCAATCAACAAACACATACACATTTTCATCAGTGGCTTCACAGACGACTGCCGACACCCTTAGCCTACTTTCTGTCTTCCCACTTACAAAATTCCCTGCACTAGCACTGAATACTGGCATTCACTGTAAATTGCACACTGCGTAACTATCATGAATGAAATTGACTGACTGAAGGGTGGATGAATACTGCAAGTCTCTTAGTTATGTTAGAGTGTGAGTGTATCCATACAGTAGCAGCCTAAACTAGTTATCATCCAGTTCAACACTTTTCTTTGCCTTGTGGCTGACTAACTTCTGTTTCACTGAGAAGGGAACACTCAGAGGAATAACACACTCTGTATGTCTGTCAAAAAAGTCCTTGGCTTCTGAATAAGGCTTTCAGTGTCAGTGAAAGAAACAATGATCGCCTTCCTCTCCTCTGCTCCAGTCACATTTAATCTGGATAGATGAGCTGCTCACTGGTTGAAAGAGGATTTCATTCCTTCTGGCTTTACTTCAATTGTATTTTTCTTAAAACTAGAACAAAGGAACATGATGGAAAGTCCATATAGGTTGAGAGTTGAAAGGAATGTAAGCTTAAACGGTAAAATAAAGCAAAGGACTTATCTGTAGTGTATTGTGCTTTTCGACATTGTCCAAAGTTTTCAGCAGTGTTGTTAACAATGAATTATTTAGCTCCTTCTGAACATAAAACAAAGAGGCAGTGAGTATGTGTTTAAATTAATGATCAAGAGGAAACTTCAGGGAGGGATCACACTGCCTTCCCACGTCGACAGGGCTCACCTCAGGTTATGCTGCACTGAACTAGGTCAAATATCAAACCAGCACCAGCCTGATTTATGATGTAAGCTCGTCTGCTTTTCTCAGCCCAGCTTTGAGTGGAGTGCACAGAGAACATACTGTGATTGAGCAGTGTTGGTATAGCCTGAAACATAAAACAAAATTTCTGTGTCCCCTTGGAAGCTAAAATAAAAAACTCTACTCACACTCTTGTCAAGTGAGCACTCACCAGAAACAATGAATGACTGACGTTGTGTCCCATGTCACAGTTTTAGAAGCGCTGTTGACACAAGCTTGATTAATTCTTGGCGTGTATCAGGAAACATGCATGACTCAGCGTCCCAAAGGCAATTAAGAACTGATTAGAGTTTTGTTATACAAATATTTATCAAATGCAGAGCTACTCTGGAGTCACAAATGCCCATTACTTCTGTTAAACCCCAATGGACAGGGTCAAAGAACCGTTGCTTTTCCAGCTAAGTAACATTTGACTCAAACACAGTGGAAACGCTTAAGCTCTTGGTAAGCAACCTTTTATCACTATTCCAACCACTCAATCCCAGCCAGAAACCACGAAAATAAGTGATTTATAAAGAAGCAACCTAGGGTAAATATTGGTGTGGCTTTCCACCTGGAGACAGCTCTTTGCAAGTAAAGAGATGCAGTTTGAAGCTTAAATCGCAACCTCTTTTTTTTTAGACTCGTAACATATCTGCTGCTAGTAGTTGGCTTTTTTAATAACTAATGACTGTATGGACCCAGTAACAGACCTTCTGAAAAAATGTTGACCATATTGTAAAATGTTTGAGATTACTGCAAGGTTTTTAGGTCTGTCTAACTGTACCCAATGTGCAATTGTATGGAGCTCCTGAAATCCCCTTAGATGATATATTTTTATCTTGTTCCCACAAGTTATTATCTGTGAGAACAAGATAATTATCTTGTGTGCACAAATCTTGCCATCTATCATCTTATCACAAGTGGTGAAAAGTGCCACAATGCTAAAAAATATCATCTTATGGGACTTCCAGGGTCCTGTACAATAATATTCAAGGTAGCACATAGTTTTTACAATTTTAACTAAGGTATCGCTGCAATTAGTAAATCATGTAATTCTTGTACAAGGTGAAATGCTGCCCCCTATCTATTTGGAGCATGTGGCCTGGAATTACACATTGTACCATTAAAGTTTAATTTTACTAGTCAAGCTGGCAAGTAGCTAACCCGCACTACCCTATTTGGGATTTAACTCA
Organism: Lepomis gibbosus; assembly: GCA_029875015.1. NCBI lineage: Eukaryota > Metazoa > Chordata > Actinopteri > Centrarchiformes > Centrarchidae > Lepomis > Lepomis gibbosus. Next base: position 28,430 of record JAPMOB010207379.1, read on the forward strand.
ACTTATTAAAATACCTCTTAATCTCCTGTAGATCAATGATCTTTTGTGTTATCGTATGGTATGTTATCTTTTAAACTTTCTCCCGTGAGCAGTTTTTCCTCTGTGATTGCGGAACTAGACGTTTCAGGGCAAAAACATGAAGCCACATGAGTCTGTATATTAGAATATTAAAGGCAGATAACATATTAGGATTTCTAAAAATCTAGCAATAGTATGTAAATGTGGAGGCAGGAGTATATAAGAATTGTAGAAATGTAATAAAAGGATATTATTGTTGAGTGTAACAAGTGCAAAAGTCGTTCTGCACGTCATGCTGCTTCAAAGCAAACTCTCCATAATGAATATTTTCAGATGCTGACAGTTCAGTGCCAAATTGAGTGTGTTACATCAACTGTTACTGTAGCTGAAGTTACAGTTAATGTAGAAATCAGAATAACCAAATCATACTGTCAAGAAGATCCACATTTAACAAATTGGCCCATTATTGAATATCACACTTGTCATGCTAAACTGCTTTGTTAGTTTGATCTACTTTTCATTAATGTCTGTCAGCAAAAGAATACATTTTGTCACGCACACAGATTAACCAGTTGAAGAGGTGGTACATTAATTAGTCTGTAGCATTGAAAGGCAAGCATCCTTTAAAAAAAAGGTGACACAGCAGTGTGAAAAACCTAATTGCACATTTCGACACTGAAACTCTAGTTTTGGTCCAAAAACAAAAAATGTTCAGCACGTGAACATTATTATAAACATATATTGATTTAAATTGCTCATACTGTCGTAATTAGAGTCATGCTGGTGCTGGTACTGCAATACTCTCAGTGTGTACACAAGTAATGTTAAATTACCAACACATTTACTCTACTCTAAAAAGTAGCAATTCTAATGCTGATGAGCTTAGCAGCTGTGACAGAACTAGAGCAATTCTGACAAAAAATGTATTTTCCTCTTCCTCATTACTGCTTAGTGATGAGGTCAGAGCAGCATGTTTTCTGAAATGTTTAGCATTTAGAATACTATAACTATATCCTACGAGGGTCTTCAGTCTGAAAGAAAATACAGATTTTTCACTCATTTTATGGTACCAAAAGTATGAGGTACAGCCCTCTTTTACAGACTGCGGCTTAAACGTCAATATTACTTACAGACCTCGAGTATTTGTCACATCCAGGGCTTTCTGAAGAGAAAGTCTGATAAAGGAGTATAGCTTAAAGTCTGTGCCAGCTCTTGATATGATGAGAACCTAATGTGGTGTAAAGAGCGGGGCAAAACTGGAATAATTTCAGCTTGTCTTCTACTACTGTCACATTTACCTAAAGGCCTTGTGCTGATCTTAAAACTACTCTAACTGATATTTTTATATTGACAATGGATCCATGGTTATGTGTAATGTGAAAGAGCTTCTGACTCTACAGCTCCCCTCGCCTCTATGTAACATTGTGATGCCTTTCACCTCATAATTTTGATTTTATGGCCCTTTCTGTTTGACTCTCACTGCTCCCAAACACATTTCCAGTTGCAGCAGGCAGCTGTTTTCAACAAAAAAGCTCTAATAATCCTGTTGTACACTTCCTGCCTAACAGCAAAGAGCAGACAAAGTTAGCAAGTAAACATAGTGAGGTATTTAAAATCTAAAGAAGCAGATATTTCCCTTCAAGGTTAACTGAGACCAAGACAGTGCTAAAAGAAGAGTGAATATTGGACTTCCATTCGTGTGGTGACCAAACAGTACAAATGAACTGCTTGCTAACACTTCACAATATCAACTGTATAAGGTCATAATATGATAATGTTGTGTTTACAACCTCTTCTGCTGCCAAAAGCTGGCCAGAAAATCAATTAAACAATGCTTTAATTTTGAAAGCAATGTATTATTCTACATAGGACTTTGTTTCAAAATTAGTGCTTAATTGAGTAAAATATTAACTATAACTTAAAACCCAACTTGCCAAGCCAGTAATGTAATTCTGATAAGGAAAAAGATCTTTAAGAAGCAGTTGGCACCCACTGACAGACTGCAGAACACAAGTCTATGCCCACTTCAGTGGAACTAAAAGGAACCAAAGTCTAGTTTGGACAGTAATTTACTGAAATAATACATAATTCCAATCTGCCCCTTAGTGGCTAGCAGCATTAACCATCATTGAACCACATTGACACTTTAAGTAAAAGGATAGGTTCACAAATTGTCAAGTGGTTCTTAAAACACCGGTCAGATCCCCATATGTAGTTCCCCTGGACTGTGTTTCACTGCTGAGCTGCAGTGGAAGAAGTGGATAAAATGAGGGAGATTTTACTAAACAGACTGTAAATTTGTAAGCTATCCACTTGATTTGATTAACTAAGACCACTGACACATATTAAATTGAGCTGAACTGTGGAATATATTTTTGCACAAAACGAGGACTGTGGATTTCTTCCCCCATCATTTGCATTAAAAGGTCATCAAGAAAAGATGGTTTAATGGCCAGTGTGAACAGCAGGAATGACTACAGAAAGCAAAGAACTATTTCACTGCACCTGACTATTTTTTAAGACAGCCTTATAAAATTGTGAACCTATCTTTTATCTCCACAGTACCAATATTTCTATTCATCAATCTTAATTTAAAGTAAAGAAATCCCACCTCAGAAAAGCCAGCAGAGGTCAAAAGGTAATTCCTAAGTCACTACACTGGTTATTTCTTACTGTCTGCATAACATCTTTGAAGCCACAGATAGTCCTTGCTTTAGTCCAAATGAAATTAAAAGTGTTGATGATGTGTAAAGTAATCCATTTTTACCTGTGGCTCTCGTCCAAGGCTGGCTCCTCCCCCTACAGCAACCACAGGAACCCCCGTCTGGGCAGAGACAAACTCCAGCATGGGGGCCAGAGGAGCACGGTTCGGCGGTGGCGGTCTCTCCTCCTCAAACACCAAACCCTGGAAGTAAAACAACAGGAATCAGCCTCATTGACACGCAATTTCACAAGCATCTCATCAGACTTTTATCCATCAAAGCTGCAGTTTCTTTTATTTTTATGCACCCCGATAATAAACTAAAGGCTGAATGAGTCAAAGTAAAATATATTTAAATAATGTGTATGTTCAGTCACTGTTCGCAGTATTCAAGATAACAAGTCATTCTACATTTACTCATTTGGCAGACGCTTTTATCCAAAGCGACCTACATTTGAGGAACAACATACAAGCATCAATACTCTTAATCAATACAAACTCTTACTTGCCCAACGGTGCTTGTCCTGTTTTTAAGAGAGAAGCAAGAGTATAACTACTCTGTTATGGGCTTTTGATTGCCTTCCAGATTAACAAGACAAAAGGTTGGTTTCAGTGGGTGGGACACACACCCAGTTATTTGAGATGCTCAGTTGGCCTTCAGTTTTGGACATTCTACAATAAATACTTTATTTTCTTATCTTGACTGTTGAAGAAACTGAATCTTTCCAAAGAGTTTTAAAGGTTTAATGAAGTAATAAAACAACAGTTAGAGGCTTTTAAAATGTGACTCCTGACTGGCAATCAGCGCTCACAGAGATAAAATCTGAGTTCCTGCAGTGGACTGGCATCTTGTCAGGAGAAGAGTGCCTTTTGTACCTTTGCAGCTTAAGCTGCTTCACACCACAAAAACAACAGATAAGCTCCTGGCTTATGGGCCACTTAGCTCCTATAGGGGCTTGTTAACAGGCATAGCTGTTGCATACATGCTGAACTACTTCTGCAAACGAGCCACGTTTTGTATGCATGTTCTGGTCACCAGGGTTTGGTTGCAATTACCTTTCAAGAAAGAACTGTCAGCAGCTGTAATGAATTCAGGATAAACGCAAAGTTCCGGCAATTGCCATTTCTTTCTATAATGATACGAGGTTGAGCAATAGTGATTTTAGGATGGCTTGATGACTTGTTTTCTTGTAGCGATTGAGGAGAGCAAATTGAAGTTAAGTGTAGCTGACAGCTCAATTCTCACAGGGAAGCATTTGATATGCAAATAGGTTACAGACAGGACCTGGAAATAAGATGGCAAGTGTAACTTAAAAGAGTTGATCTAAGATTTTCATACAACCCGTTCTCACTCCCAACCCGTCACACACGGTCAAGACCCATTGGCGTCAGTTTGTAACGTTAGGTTTTGCTCGACGTGCTGACGTACTGCGGTAAGCGTGTTGACTCATTTCCGTTTCCGGTGCTTGTGTGTTGGTAGCCTGTTTG
>JAPMOB010207381.1:0-13356 GCA_029875015.1 Lepomis gibbosus
GCGTGCGCACACACACACACACACACACAGGTCAAACGTACAACGCTAAAGTTGGTTACATAAACCCGATGGCCGTGGCTGGCATGAAGCAGCTATAACATCTAAGAGTTGTGTGTCTCTTTATGTGTGTGTGTGTGTGTGTGTGTTGTACCCTCTCTCCTTGCAAAAACCACCAGGGACCTTGTTTGTTGTCTGCACCTCACATGGGAAACACTGTCAGCTTTACAACCACACCAGATCACACCCCCCCACACACACACACACACACACACACACACACACACACACACACACACACATTAGAGGATTCTGTTATAAACAAGGTCTGTGTCTCAGTGTGTGGATTGAACTTCCCCACCTTTGTGTGTGTATGTGTGTCTGTGTGGTGTCTTAGAGAGTAGTATGATGGAACCTGTAGGGCTTTCAAAGCCCAGCAGATAGAACAAAGAACCTGACACTGACTGGCACCATATCACTGATAGGACAACACACACACACACACACACACGACACACACACGAAGGGTCACATCACTGGTGCAGCCATCCAAAATGATCCATCTCCATCATTCTAAGATCACGAATATTTGTGTCATTTCTTATTATTCTGACCTTTGACATCCTGACTACTGGTTGCTTGTAGTCAAGGTGATCTAGGAGATGTTTTCTTGTAGATTGCAGATTGCAAAACAGGTGTGAGATGAAGGCACTTGCTTCCAGTGGAAGTACTGTATTTGAAAGGTTTTCCTGAATCAAATGTGATTTTATTAATAAAATGAATGTTGTAACTGCTACAAAAATATAGTTTCTACATGTCAAACTTGGTATTTATATTCTTTGAATTGTTGGTAATTTACCACCTCTGTTGAGATATGGGTAATGTGGACTATATGTGACAGAAATAATCTAAGGCACTCATCTTTGACTTTCAGCAAAAATGAACCCAAAAAGTGGCTTCTTGAAAGTTTTGCAGATCTATAGGCCCAAATGAGTGTCAATAAGACTTTGAGCTTCCGAAACAATTTTCATGGATAATTTAAAAGAACATGAGGAAGCTTATGAATGTTGAAAATATCTGTAAATACAGAAAAGGATACTTGAGAAAGAGCAAAAGGGTAGAGTTTTCAAAACTTCTACGTCATTTTGTTGTTGCCAGCAATGAAGATGCATCTGCTAAAGCAGCCGATGTCTTCATCCAAGCGTAACACACACAATATTATCTTATTACTCCATTTTGCCATCCGTGGCTGGCTTGACCGTGCGGGTTTTCGTCACAGCAGCCAGCCACTGAACTTTGGGTGTGAGCTTGCTGAGCGGCTCACTCGACGCAGTGAAAAGCCGTTGTTGCGCGATGCAAACAGCTGGATTAGCCAACGGGTTACAGAGCCCAGCTGCGCCTTTGTCACATTGTGTCTGAAAGGGCCTTCACACATGCACACAATTTCCTGCTTTCAATCTGTTGTCAAGTGTCTTTGTGTGACCTGACCATTGATGTACCGTTATTTGAAAATTACATTCTCAAACTTTTACAGGCGCACAAAGGGTAATATACAACCAGGATTTGAAATTTCCAAACAACCTCAACCTCTTGTTATGAGAGGTGAAGTTCCAGGAAAGTCCAGGAAAAGTGGGCTGGTTCTATACGTCTTTTAACCCTGTCCCTAACTGGTAGCTAGAATCAGCTTAGAAACTGTCTGCAGATATCAGCCTACCGTTATTACCTTGTCAAGAACCAAACAGCAGGAGCAGATGAATCAGTGTTCAGATCTTTCTGCTCTATCTGCGCTGAAACTGATTATTAAAAGGGGTGTGCGTGCTCTACTTCAGTTCATGCATCTGGCACTGACAGTCCATAGGTGTATGAGAAAACCCGTATTTAAAAAAAATGCTACAAATATGTTTTAATCGTGCAGAATTTTTTTCCCAAGGTTACTTTTGAACATATTGCCAAGTCCTAATTAGAACCCAAATTTTAGCTTCTTCATGTGACTTAAGTAGTCACACATGCACAAAGATCATTTGTGTCTACAGGCTATCAATTTGGAAACATAAAATGACAAAGTAAATACTGCAGTTTTCATTGGCTGCTCCTATATGATAAAAAACCCTCCAATTGCTAATTAATTATCAAGAAAGTCCGGGGATGACCATCAAAACACTGAAGTAATTCTACATGTGGTCTGCAGCTGTTCACGTCGAAACTTCATTTGGGGTTTTCTTTCAGTGTTGCTCAAAGACAACGGTTTTGTGATTTCTGTCAAAGCTGTAGGAGGCCTGTGCCAGTTAAATCACATCGTAACAAAAGTCAATAATATGACATCCAGTAATTTGAGCTGTACCTTCGTTCCTGTGCATATCTTTATAATTTTCTTTATCTTTCTGCTGCCCTGTTCCCTCACAGTTTATTGAGACATTCAGAGAATGAGCCCGGTCCCAGTAGAGCTGGTTCTTACAACAGGGGGGACTCCCAAACCCAATATCCACAACACAGAGCCTCGTGCTGTAAAGGTGAGCCTCCATATGAAAATATACACTCTTCAGTCATTGCTTTTATGAATATGATATAGTTCAGCCATAATTTAAACCAGCTGTATATCACATGGTGAGGTCACAGCACTTTATTGTTACAGTGTAAATCTAGTGCAGGTTTATTTGGGCACTATATTTGGGCATTAACCTGAGGTCTGTTATATGGTGGAAAAGAGAATGGTGTCTGGACTGTCACTTTGTTTGGGAGTTAAATTTAAACCTACTGTATGCTGCCTTTACTGTGCAGTATCTTATCATCGTATACTAAAATGTTACCTCTCTGTCTCCTGGAATGGAGCTGACCTCTCTGTGTGTGTGCATGTGTGTGTTCACTAAAGACCCCGATGGGTGACAGCATTGTTCAGCATCGCAATATAGCCGCTGGCTATGTGTGTGCGTGTTTGTGTGTGTGTGTGTGCAAACATGAATGTCAAAGATCTTTTACTCAAACCCCCCCTCTCCACCTCCATCCACCATCGGTGTGCACACACAGCCACAGACACACAAACACACACTCATAAACACCCACAAAGAAGAATGTCAGGGTGTCATGCTGAGTGACAGCAACAAGCACGTCAATCCATTCTGACAGGTCCAGCTAATATCACTGCAAAGGAAGTGACACACACACACACACCACCCACAGGCTTGTAAAGATATAAAACAAGCATTACAGTAAGTACAGTTACAGTTTTTTGTGATTGTTTAAGCACAATTTTGAAACAAGACTCATTTTTTTCAAAACTTGACTAACAGTTCCCACAACCACATGGACGAGGAGCAGAACACCTAAGATCTTTTGCAAAATAAAATTTTGAAATGCTTAAATGCTTAGTCATGGCTGTCCCTGACATAGTCGAATCACAATTTTTAATTCCGGGGGTGGCGGTGTTACGGTAGCTGCGCTTTAATCTTGATATGTTACAAAGCTGCATTCTCAATTTATTAGTCAGTGTAAAGCCGCTTTTCCATTTACAGTCCCAGCTCTACTCGCCTCAACTCGACCCTCGGTTAGGCTGTGCTCCGTTTTCCATTGCAGATAGTACCCTTAGACAGTACCCCTTAATGTAGCTGTTCGTCATAGCGACGCCGCACACAAAAGCCGCTATGTAATTTTAAATGGGACACACGCACCAGCGACCCAAACACAGCTGTCTCTTGATTTAAGTTAAAACGTTTCAACATGAACGTATAGACAGATAAGCTGTATGAAAACTTTATGGCGCTTTCAGACCAAAAGCGAAGCGAGCGTTCGGGGCGGTGAGTTTACATACAAAGTCAATGCAAAGACGCGTAGACCGCGATTTCCTGTTGGGCAGCGCGAAGCGACGCAAAGGGGGGCGGGGCCGGTGAAGCAAAGTGAAGGCAACGTGAAGGAATTCACGTGAGTTGAATATTTTCAACTCGAGCGAGAAATTCACATGACGCTGTGTTGCGATAGCCTATCAACGTTGAGATTGTCCGTACGTCACGACAGCTTCAGAGAATTGTGTGGAGAGGGCCAGGCAGAGCGGGCGATTGAAAATCTGCTGGCCGGCTCAGAGCTGCTAAAATTGGGCTAGAGGAGCAGGGAGCAGCGCTCCATCTTCGGATAAGAAAACACTCGTGGTCGGACTGGACTTTGCTCGCAACTACGCCATTTGCTCGAGGGAGGAACTCAGAGTAAACTGCTTTTATTAAATTAGCTTTTTACTTTAGTTTTTGGGATTACAACGTTGATTTATCTTCACTCGAGCTTCTCAGCAGCTAGATTCCATGCACATCCGGCTCCTGTGTTGTTAGCATAGTTTGGCACTACTTCATATTTATATAAAAACTAGACAAAACTGGACAATTCTGGGAGAAAAGAAAGCGAGGAGGGTGAACTACCTGGTGAGTTCAGAAAACGTGTATGTAACTTTTTTCCAGCTATCGTTGTGCTTTACTGTGACCACGTTAGCATAGCACAGCCCTGCCATTGCTGCAGCAGTCTGTGTGACGGCGGGAGCAGAGGGCTCTGTGAGCGGGAGGCTGGCCGGCCTCGGGAGCTCCTCCCCTGGGTTGCCGCAGGCTTCCCCCGCTGCTACTTGCGGAGCTCCTGAACTCCGCAAACTTTCAAGCACATTTTTGTGTCGCAATCACTTTTTGTAAAACTGTCAATATTTGAATTCTATAAAGCTGATTTCTCCCCTCAAAACTTCTCAGAAGTGGATTTAGTGATGAAACAAATTACGAAAACTGTAAAATATAAAACTGAGTCTGTTGCTGGCCTCTGTCTGGCGCGCGCACTGATGATGCAGTGAACAGTGACGATTCTCTCTGACCAATCAGCAGTGTGCCGCGTTTTCACGTCACATTTCAGGATCCCTCAGCTCACTTGGAACCTCGACGGAGTAGTGATGGGAAAAGTCACTCTTTTGAAAGACTTGAGTCACCAAATCTCATTCATTCTAAGAACTAATCTTTTTTGTGTGATTTTGTTCATTCTAGGCTGGTTATTTTGGCGCTGCAGCCCTCTAGTGGGGGATTTTTTTAAAAACACCGCAGCTCTCAAACACAGAAGGCTGCCTGTCTTGCTGTAATTGACAAAGTATAATGCACAAATTCACCTCTTGATCTTTCTCTATCATGGTTCTGTTAAGCCCCATGGAGCCACAACCAAATTCAAACCATGGAAAAACCACAGAAACATGTCAATATTCAATTAAGCCACTACTCCGGCTAAATCCGTACATTTTCACAATCTTTCCTGATATACTACCAGACCAGCCACATAATTGTAATTACTATCACTATATCTCTGAAGTGCTCATTCATACTGTAGCCTAACGCCTATCCATGAGTAAAATCTATATATTAATATCAGATTTACTGGGAACATATTGAAGTAGTTGCTTGCCACACTAGATGAATAAAACACAATCTTATCAAAATTGAAGAAATTTAATAATAATCTCTAACACTGCAGGCTGTTCATCAGTCAGGAGCTGTGAAACAATAAAAAGGAAAAGTTACGTTGCGTTCTCTGGTGGACCCACATCACAGGGCTAATGCTAACAGTGCTATGTGGCTGTGTTTTAATGTTTTAATGAGCCGGTCCGTTTGTTTTGGAGAGGAGACGACCTCTGTGGTAATTCAGCTCCTGGTAGAACCCTGTCAGAGCTCTGAAGTGAAGCAGACCCAGAACAACTCTCATCAGCTGTTAGCTGTAAACACTAGCAGGACCAAAGTTACGGTAAGGCTGTGTTAAAACTATAGCTTAGCACAACATCACTGCGCTGTAATAACGTTGTGCTTTATTAAATGTCACAACATTATCAAAATAGATATGTCAGTCCAGTGACTGTTACCTGACAACAGACTTGCCTCTCATTCCCCGGTGCTGGCAGTAAGACAGCCTGCTGAGTGAAGACAGACTCCGAGGAGGACCCGTGTGAGCGGTGAGCGATTATATCATTCATGCTCCACAGTAGACGAGATGTCACGTGAAAAATGAACCACTCAAACCCAGAGACCCACAGTTATGAGTCCTGAACTAATCAATTGAGTCTCCTGTACTGCCTGCTAACCACAGCATGTATCCAGCTGTCACGTGACAAATGAACGACTCAAACCCAAAGACCCACAGTTGAGAGTCGTGAACTAATCAATTCTGTTTCCTGTGCTGACGGAGACCATGCAGCTGCCGTGTAACGAGTGAACGTAAGAGTCCAAGAGTGAAAATGAACAAATTACTCACTGAGACAACCCGTTCCTCCTGAGCCACATGCAAGATTAGGTCAAATGAACGAAACGTTCTTTGAACCACACAACACTACGACGGAGGTGATACGAAAAAAAGTACCTGGAAGAAGGTACAGGTACAACAAAGGCGAGTTGAGCCGAGTCGAGCTGGTGCAGTGGAAAAATAATTAATTTACACTGTACATTTCCAACTAAACTGAGTTTGTTGACCCTTTGTCTCTGCTCTCCTCGCTTGCCATTCACCGGTCTTGTGTAGAGTTGTGCATGTCCGCCGACTCGCCGACAATTGCATCCACCATGTGGTTCGTCACGGGTCTATTGTAAGTACTGTTTAAAAACTATTTCCTTTTCTTTATGAGGTTAATCAATAGTGATAAATGACTCAAACGTCCCGCAAAGTTTACGCACAATTCTGCACATCACCAACGTTCCTCGATTTCTCTCCCTCTTCTACACCACAAACACACACTACGCCACACATGCTCACTTTTCACATGTTTTTTTACAGCACTATACATGGATATTTAAATAATAATAGACTGTACAGTTACTTATGGGGAGAACATCCATATAGGTGCATTTTGCCCTGAAAATTCTACGCAAAACAATTTTAGTACATACTATGTAAACACAACAAAGAAAAAAAAATAAACCTAAGCATTCTCTCTTCACCTTGCTGGACAGCTCCTCCTGTCCACATGCTGAAGATGGTTGGGATAGTGACTTGCATGGCAGCTCCTCTGCCATCTGTGTGTGTGTGTGGGGGGGTAAACTCAGTCTAATTACCATTTATAGGAGAGGTTGGGATAAGATAAAGGTTTGAAAGAGAGGCCATGCCATTCCAACACAGAAAAATACTACTACTAATAATAAAAATCTTTATTTGTAGAGCACCTTTCAAAAACAAGTTACAAAGTGCTTTAACAAATGTAAAGACAATAATACCCAAAAGACAATAATACAAACACAATACAAGATAAAAGCAAGAAAACATTGAAAAGGCTAAAATACAGGTTTAAGATAAATATAAAATAAGTAAAACAGAATAAAATGTAAGGGATAAAATAAAGTCAAGCAAGATGCAAAGACAAATACCATTTCATTAATCACAGTGTTGCTAGGTCCCCCATACCACAATGTAAAAATATTCTATAACAATTAAAAGCATCTAATTCAAAATAGTAGTATAATCAGCAACATGTGATTAAAGTAGCAGAGTACTTTTTGCACAAAAAGTGTTTTGCCAAAAAAGGGCCCCTTAGTGACATTATACAAAACATAATTTCAGTGTTGGTGCATCAATGTTTTAGCAGTGTTTTACTCCTGGTGGTGAAGGCAGAGCTATAAACCTGTTATTGGTAATCTGTATGAAAGTACTGCATTTTAAAAGATCCCCAATTGTACTTGACTTAGTTACTTTCCAACACTGCAAAAGGAGTTGTTAGTAAATATGAGTATTTATACCATTAATCAATCCCCATGTGGTTTACCATTGTAACAAACAAATTGGGAGCCTCTACAGTGTTGTTAATTGTGTGCCACCACATCTAATGTGAATGTGATTCGGCTGCAATGCTTTATGGAGAAAAAGTTGACGATGAAGTGGATTTTACAGTGCAAACGGAGCTAAAAATGGCAGATAGTGGAGGAGTGAAGGACTGAAAATATACTTAAGAGGGGGAGTGAACAATAGTCTTAAATTTAAGTAACACCACGACAATACTACTTAGAGGCTACCAATAGACTTGACTATTATCTAATTTGTTTATGGGAATCAATCTAAGCAATCATAATTACTTAAAAAAATAAGGATATGACTGAAGAGTACATCTTGCTGCTCAAGCTCATAATAGGATTCTTTAATTGTGCTATTTCCTGGAATAACTTTTCATTAACTAGTATGTTTGCATCTTATTTTTTTCAATCCAGTTCCATTTTCTGTTGCGGCGCCAATTATACGTAAACATCTGTACAAAACTAAACTGCTGCCCTCCTATTTCACATCCCTACAGGACGGAGACGAGGAGCTTTTCATAATTGGAAGGGTAGCTCTTAACAAGCACCGCGTTCATCTTTCTTTTTCCCCACTGCTAGGTTCCTCCACTCGCTCACCTCGCCATCTCCTCATCCCTGTCATTTAGGGAACGCTAATGTGTTAAATGCGAACAACAAAGACAGGATGTTTTGCCATTTTCTGTATCCCCGCTGTTTCCCACATTGCTGTAGAGGCAAAATTAGACAGAGCCAAATGCAGAAAGTGGAGCAGCGAGGCCAGATGTGATGTTTGTTTTTCGCACTGCGGCGTCAGGTAGATGTTTAAAAAAAAAAAAAAAGAAAGAAGGAAAATCCGAACGGCTCCCTCAGTGGATTTGGGACTCATTTTGATTCGCTGATGGTGGCCAGCTAATCATTTGATCCTGTTAGAAGAAGTGAAGTGTTTGTGTGATTCTGCCAGGAAAGTTAACAGCCGCTGTAAATAGGCCGGAGCTTGGTGTCTTGATTTGTGCACAGTCTCTGCTGCCGCTGTGTGTGTGTGTGTGTGTGTGTGTCCTCACTGCCTGTTTTTTTCCTATAAAAGCAATTTGCCCCATGCTCGGGCTAGGCAATGAGCAGATGCTACCATTGTAAATGATGATGCGAGGGGCCATAATAAAGAGTTGATAAACACAGAATTACTGCTGGGCCGTAGGCACGCAGAGAGAGGGAGGGGAGGGGAGGGGAGGAAGAGAGAGGAAAAGTGAGAGGAAAGGAGGAGTGAGGAGAGTAGAATAGGGAGAGAAAGACACGCAAACACACACACACACCACACAATCAGACAGATGTAAACAGGGAGGCATAGGCTCAGATAGAGGTGATGGGTAATCTGGTGATGGTGATGCAGGTAACCAGTTTAATGGTTGACTCGTCTAAACTATGTTAGAATGAATGGGAAAATGATCTCAGTAAGCCCAGTTAAGATATCTGTATTTATAATACCTGCAATTTACAGTGTAATTTCAATGTATGAAGCAGTATATGTAAAATACTGAGCGTTCCTATTGGTACTTAATTATAGGTACATCAGTAAAAAAAAAAAAAAAACAGACTATGGACAAGTGAGTAACAACTGGGAATATTAGAGAACAGAATTAAATAAATTATACTGCAAATACTTTTATAAATACTGTGTACCTAGGATACAGTAAACTGTTGACAACAATGACATCCTACGGTAACTATAAAGTAATTATGGTATGAAATATTTCTCCATTGTGAAGTGCTACTAAAATATAAAAATGGAATGAAGTACAATAAAAATCAAATGCTTTTGCCCTTATGCTCAAGACAGTTGTGACAATAATTTCTTAAAGGTGTGCCTTCAGCATGCAAGCTACATACACACTCCGGGGATTTATTTTGTCTGCCTTCTACTTCAGTGTATGATTCAGGATTCAAAATAAGAAGCAGTTAAGAAATGGGTCTTTACTTTTGAAACGTTGTTGTACCTACATTTATGTGCCGTTATGATGAAGCATACATTCCTTTGGGAAAATGCATCTTTGTGTTTTAAAATGGTCAAATACCATCTATTATTAGTGGTACAAAATATTGGCTATTAGAAGCTTTACTTTAAATGCTTTCGTATTGATCCACATTATTGGCCTTCAAAATCCCACTCTGTTGCCATGCCGCTTTCAGCCTTCCCTTTTACTTTTCTCCTTGGCTGGGGTACTGTTTTGATGCCACTGTACACCAAGTGCCTTGTAAATGCTATGAACCCTGACTCATAAGGGACCTATGAATGTGTGTGAATGTGTGAGAGTGGAGCTATGTCCCCAGGTTGTTAGTCAAAGGGTTGTGATGTGGGCCTTTGAAGAGCTTGTTCACCATGATGTGTGTTTTGCTTCTGTGCCCCCCCCCTCCAAACATCTCCCATTCCGACCCATGTTTGATGTTTGTTGGACATTTTGTGCGACAAAACCCAACAGCACACACACACACACACACACGCTTTGGACAAGAGAATTACAACAAGCCCTTTTGCGGACACACACATGCATTCTTGAAAACCTCCTTAGAGGAAGAGTAAGAGAAGGATAGAGGGAAGAAGAGAGAATGAAATATAAGGATAGAGAGCAAATACAACGAACATTAAGAGTGAGAGCAAGAGACAGAAAGCTAGAGAGGGAGAAAGAGAGAGAATCCCCTCCCTTCGGCAGCAGCACTAGTGTCTTTAAAGTCCTCCATACTTAGATCTGAAGCTCTGTCTCCCAGCTGGGCCTGGTCTGCATGTGTGCAGCTAAGTGCTGGCTAATTTCCCATCGGATCTCCTAGCCATAGCCTCTGATTTCCCCCTGCTACCCCACCAACAGCACCGACACCACTACGTCCCACCCGTCTGTGTGAAGTGACGTTTAGCAGTCCAGAACAGATTCTATACGATGGTAACCTACAATAAATTAGAGACTTTTAAAGTTTACACTTTTAAACTAGAAAGTGAAACATTTGACCACACCCCCAGCCCCCCCACTGGACCTTCTACAGTAACCAATAAGAACAATTTCTAGCATTGAATATTTCTGAAAATGAGCCAAAACTTATGCTAGGTCTTTTTGCTCAAATAGCTTCTATCATTATGACAGGGGATTCAAATGTGCATGATTAATATGTCAGATTTAAAAATCCTCAAAGCAGCTGAATATGATATTTCCCATGCCTTAGTAAGAATGGAAATGTGGACGTGCCATTGTGTTTGAACAGCAGGTGGGGCCAAAGTGCAATTGCAATTTTAGGAGTTGCCGCCTATTTACATTTAGGGGTTTTGAGTTAAAAGACGCACCGCGGGTGGAGCTTTGTTGTGGTGCTCATTTCAAAGATTTATCAATCCAGTCAGCTTCCTCTGTGAGTGCACATAAGAAGAGAAGCACAGTAATTGCTTTTTGGCTTGTGACCATAAATTCCTCTGCATTTTAAGTAAACAAACTTCCAACCATGGGAACTCTCATCCAGAAGAACTTTCATAGAGTGCAAAAGTAGATTGGCCCAGCATACGTTTTATAGATCATGAACTGCTTCTAACTGACAAATAGTTGACAGCTTGTGTGCTGGCTTATAGTTAGGTTTGACAAAACAGTTCATTTTTGCAGTATCTGATTCTAGTATTTTTATTTTTTGGTTGTTATTATTAAGGTGTGAGAGACAGACAGTACATGAATTTGTTACAAGGGGGACTCCACCGATTTTACACATTAAAGTCTGTTTAGAGGTCTTGGGGAGTAATACTGCATATGTGAGAAACGTTGCATGAAGCCTTTTTTGTCTCCAGAGGGAGCTGTGTGAAGTCTGACAAATTGCCTCAAGTGATGTCACCTGAGTCAGCGTCGGTTAGGGACTAAGTTGCAAATTTAAAGAATCTGATGGTGTGGAGCTTACCAGGCAGTTGAGTTGCATTGTGAATAATGTAGGCACCGAGGTTTGACACAGAAGAAGGATGTATGGAATAAAAGCAACCAGTATGACTCTACTGCATTCATTTTGAACCTTTTCCTTAACTGTCCATCTAAGATCTGACAGTGTTATAACAATGTAATGCAAAATCAGTGGAGGACTCTTTCAATCATAAATATGGTGTAAAATCACGGCAAGGGGCCTACAGAATTTGAAAGAGTGTTGAGAGATTAAATGAAAAGGGCATAAGTGTGGCAGCACTAAACAAAATCCCAAATGGGTACCGAATTTTTATACGATGATGATGTGGCACTGTAAAAGTCTATTTTAAATCTGGCATCTGTGTAGTCTGGGCTTGGGTTTGGAATGAAGGAGTGTCTCTGGCCCTATAGTTCTGACTTTGGACAGTACTCCAAAATATCCCTGAATCCCTATACAGCCCAGCTATTCTTGGTTTCTTGGGCTAGACACTCTGTGCATGTTACAATCCTCTAGCACATAGCATACAGATGGGTTAGTAACAACAATGGTTCACATCTGGTATTATTTTTAACTTAATGAGATTAAGATATTATGACATTACCTAGTTTGCGCTTGTAGTCTTGCACCTCCGTGCCCACAACATCACCATATCATGGAAAGCTGCTTGATGATGTTGATTCAACTAACCCTTTGTATGGTGCAGCCAAGCTTATGCCACTTTAAATACAGTTATTTTGACATTAAACTGTAAAAAGAAATAGGTTCTCTTTGTGAGAATGGGTGAATGAGAGGGAAAACTGTAAAGTGCCTTGTCTGTTCAGGTAGAAAAAGTGGCATTCTGTTAGCATTTAGCTTTCAAAATGGACCTGATATTGTGTCTACTGCTTACAGTTACCGTCAAGGTAACAGTCCAAGCTTATAGAAAATGTCCTTCCCAACATATAAAGCAGGGTTTCACAATACTATTTTAAAATTTTACTGATGGCACACTGCTACGACTGACTGCATTTACATCCTAGCGCACAAACTGTCACACAAATTTGAATATTGGTACATTTTTAAGATTGCATATGGAGCCCTGAATTACTTGTAGTTGAAATATTTGTTAGGATATATTCCAATGCTATTAAATAAACATTTAAATAATAATCTATCAGACTAAAATGTTTTGCTACCTAACAGGTTTAGAATTTGTGCTGTAAGCTCACATGCAAAGAGGGAGTGTATGGAAAGTGGGGAGGCAGAGGGACTGAAAACCCAGTCAGCACTTTTTCTTGTGTGTGTGTGTGTGTGTGTGTGTGTGTGTGTGTGTTGTTTATGCTTGCACGTTCGGCTCATGCAAACAATATATACTTACGTATGCACGGCTTGTATTTGTTAGGAGTGTAATTCATATATATGCCCATATTTTATTCTCCACTGGCATATGTAGACTCTATTAGTAGACTCTCGTATAGATGTTACAGATTGCTTCATTCATTCTCCCCACATCAAACAAAAATGACACACAGTCCCTTTGGGGGAAGATGACAAGGAGAGGTAGGAAAGACAAAGGGAGGGAGGGTGGAAGAAAGAAAGACAATATAAATGCTGTTTCTAACCATGGGCGACTTTAAAAGGAGGCTGAAAAGGAGCTCACATTCCAATGGAAAAATTAAAATGGCCGCCTTTCATCAATGCTTATTTCATTCTGGGG
>JAPMOB010207386.1:0-12150 GCA_029875015.1 Lepomis gibbosus
TAAAGTGTAGTTGCTTATTTGGGCTTGATCCCAGCTCCATAAGTTGTCAACGTAGGAGTTTGTCTAGCCTGTTCTCTCTCGGTCCCTCCCCTTTCCCCATACACACAGGAGACAGTTTTTTCCCACCCACATCATGCTTATAATTGGCTCTGCCCGGAGCTCGCCCTGAATAAGCAGACGTCAGACCTCGCTGCTGTAGCTGTTAAAATTTTATCGCAATCTAACCGCAGCATTGTTTGCGGGATTACACTGCGGATACGCGCAGTATGTAGCGAAGTGAAAGACATGCTGGTGGTAGCTGCTAGACGTTTAAAATAAAAATAAATAAACTGTACAGTGTGTGCAGTTTTATAAAACTGCGCACAGTTTACCAATCTGTCCACATGGATGTAAATTGACAATCTGTACCCACAGTTTAAAATTCGTCCCCAAGGATTGTAAAACCGTGCACACAGTTTATTTATTTTTCTCTTCCTGGAACCTAGGGGGGCTCCGTAGAAAAAGTCGCTTGTTTTGGGCTTGTTTTCACAGGCCTGGTTGCTTATTTGTCTCACCAGATCTGGCAACACTGGCTACGACAGCATCCTCCATTTTGCACTCTGCAGATCTTCGTCCCTGCAAAGGTCAGCACTGTCAAGACAGATTGCTATTAGTCAACAGTGCAAATTCGAAGTTGAATTTGATGTGAAAAATGTGCAGCACAGTGTTTCTATTGGAATGAACTGAATATGTCAGAAGATTTCACCATTTTAAATGCTGGTGTGATCAGGCCTTGAGGAAAACATGGGGGAAAAGGAGTGTGTGGGTGAGAGGGTGAAACAGAGACAAAGACATGTGCATGCTAGGCTCCTACTTTTCTCTGCTCTGGGGGTCAAAGGCCACAGATCCACACAGCTGGTGTGAATCCCAGACCCCCAGTAGTCTGTCCAGTCTGGGTGATGTGCCCCCCTCCCCTCTTGACCTCCACTTTCTTTTCATTTTCTGCCAAACCTGGACTCAGATACACCACTTTTCTAAAAGCTGCACAACAGTCGCGAGCGAGCATCTGTGCTCCATGATCAAAGTGTGAGACAGACAGCCAGGCATGTGGGACAAGATGACAGAGCAGCAGCGCAATCTGTTACCCACACAACTATCCAATAAAAAGAAAGAACAGGATGTGATGGATTCTGCCTACGCTCTTGAGGGAGACCAAACGGGAAGGAGCCCCATAAATGAATTTTGGCTGCAGAAGTCAAATGACCTGCCAGCACCCTGACAGCATCGATTTGTTCTGTTTAGTCACGGACAGGTTTGGGGGGGAGAAAAATATCAACGATGCGCCGAAGGAAAATTCAATTTCTTTAATGGAACCGGCATTGCCAAATCTCTCTATTACTCATTTCGAGTGGTCTTTGCTGTACAAAGAGTCTCTGTGTTTAAGCTCACTGCCATCGGGTTTTCTCCCACTGCAGGGCCAAAACAAACAGAGGGTCTGTTCTGTGCCGACAGCACAAAACATTACATTTTAAATTCTTGACACTTGACTGTGAAAACGAGGTTAATTAGTGCCAGCTCATACAGTTTTCTGTTTTTCTGACTTAACTAAAGCAATATCATCTTCAGGACGAAAAAAGAGCAACACCCAGGCTACATATATGACTGATCAATCCACCCGGGGCTGAGAGTGTCACCGTATTTTAAGAATTATTTTCCTTCCAGAATTATTGTTTCTTAGTAATGGTTCTGAAACAGAGACCAAACTCGCAACACAAACGGCCATGAATTGGTGTCGCAGTTCTGAGGGACAGAACTGCAACACTCGCTCCCCGTCCCCGCTCTCATTAAGACAGTGTGGAGGCGGCCGCGCAGAGGCATGGGCGGGGTAGAGGTGCATAGTGAATTTCTTTACTATTTCTAGTGGGTTATTTCATAATTTCATCATTTTAATTCTGCTTCATTCTCCACCTTGTTTTAGTGTTTACTGACTACCTGTAGCTGCTCTCTTTCTCTTCACTTCTATTTTACATACACACACACTCGCCGGTGTGTTTGCAGTGAGTATGAGTGACGCCTGTCCATCACTTTGTATGACGTACTTCAGAGTAAGAACATACGTCAGCTGGTTAATTTGCCTAATCTTTGCAGGTCTTTAGACCACAGTGGAAACTCACAACAATGGGCAGAAGGTACCTTTTACTTTCTTCAAAAGTCCATCCTGAGTAAAATTAAATGTAATTAAAAGCTTGTTTCCACAGAATGGTGAATAACATAAATGGACAGGCACAAGCAGAACATTTCACCTGTCACACCATGCAGAGCAGAGTGTCACAGGATCTACACGGGTCAACCCACATGCAGTACTACCAGTGACTAACTCAGTATAAAAGGCATAGTTCCCCATATCAGTTGTCAAAAGCAACACTGGAACAGGAACATTTGTGGAACATTTAACTTCATTTAAGACCATTTTGTTGAAGTTTAATTTAACATTATTTCACACTGGATACACCATATTGTACATTACTGAATACATTACCAGGAAGCACAAACTGCATCGTGTAAAGCATGTAATCACTTTGTGAGAGCTCATTATACTTTGGAACCTCACAGACAAACCTCCAGTAGCTCTCCCTCTCTGTCTTCAGCAGTGGTCTGGAAGGCAGCTGGCTGTGGTTTATAGTGCGATATTAATCTTCCCTCAGATCTTCCTCCTAATCTGCTCTGTTTATGTGGAAACAGAGAGAGATTCTCACAAGGGTTTCTGAGAGCTGGAGAAGGCCAAGAGTGAAAGATGGGGTGAGCCCTGATCGCCATTGTATTGCCAAAATCGTTTTTATTGCTAGTGAACTGAGCGGTGCATGAATGAGAGCATACTTCCACTCTGCAGCACAACAACACTGGAACGTTTATACTCTTACACATATTCTCGCAAGCTAACTAGTTATCCAAGTGTTTTGAAACATCAATTAGACTTCCATGAGCCTGTGTAGTGTTGTGAGAGAATATAAACAAGTCCATATGTCCGTTTTACACATGTGCAGCACACACACACACACACTCTCTCAATGTGTCTAACAAAACCACTACAAGTACATAAGCCTCATCTGTAAAGGAAAACTAACACATACAGTGAACAAAGAGCCCTAAGTACTTCCTGTTTTAATGGATTATGTTTCAGAAGAAGCCGATTACATGGAGTAGTTGGGTTACTGTGTAGGACTGATCAAATAATGGCTGTAAATATGTTGTTAATAAAATCCCTTCAACTTAAGATCAAATTAGTCAAGTTTCAATTAATCCTGAGCAGCTGAGAAGAAAATAACAGGATCAGGAACTTTCACTAACAGAATGATTACATGGCAAAACTTGTATCAGTTTAAAAAACTTAAATACATAGGACAACACGTAAAAAGGATAAAGACAGACAAATCAAAATAAATGAAACAATTGATGCCAGCAAAGTACACTTCCTTCCTCCACTGTCCTCTCAGGATCCAGGAACCTTCCTACTACAGACACATCAAACTGGTGTGCAAATACCGAATGTATGTCAAGCGTTAAGAGCACCAGAGCTGAGATCAGCATGTTAGATAACGTGTATTCACTGGTGATAACTATTTCACAAATTACTAAAACCTACATTATCTGCACAGTCGTTCAGACTGCATCAGGTGTCTCCAAAGACCATAATGACTGCCGTCACAAAAACCAGGAGCACTAATGAACCAAGCGGTGTCGATCATTTTCAGAATTACCCACGCAGGTTAAATAGTTAAGAAGTTATCTAGCTCCTCTTTCAAATGTTTGAGGTTAGTGTGAAATCTCAAAGCTGCAGTTGTAGTCAGGTAGTATTAGATGCCTTCAAGAATTCTTGTGGCTTTGGATAGAATGAAAAGCGTGCTGGTAAAGGAATAAACTAGATGTGAATATGCTGCGTTGAAAATAGACATTGTGGCAGATTATGTGTAAGGTAATAACTACTGCATGACAAAAAATATATATACACATAGTAGGCTTGTTCTGACTGGCGATTGAAGGCATGATCAGCGATTAGCTTTTTATGCAGAGATATTAAGGTGATTTTAACTAACTCACTATCAGAACCAATATGACATAAACAGTCTCTAGAATCTGCACCACACTGCAGTGTTTCCTATTCATCAATTTATCTGTGGCGACACACCACACCACAATATTAACGCTGACCTCCACATACTATATAATTTAGAGTAAAATCATAATTCACAGTGGAGCTATGCGCAGCACATTGTTTCACTCAGCACCTTTGCTTGCTCGCCGTCTATATATAGAAAAACAAATGTGTTCAAGTTAACTCTGAGAAATTAGTCTATTTTCTTAACACAACACTGTCAATGTCAGAGACCCACCTTCAAATAAGTTAGAGGCAAGCATGTAAGGAGCCTAGCTAACAAAGATAGTTATGTTATGTTATATGTACTTTTGCTCAGCATTCTGTGATGTTATCTTTGTGAGGTCGTACAACATAACAAATATTAGGGATAATTTTTGTTATGTTATGGGCTTATGAAAAGAACATAAAAAAGAACATCGGCCTATATATCGGCATTTTGGATTTTCAAATCCTCAAATATCAAAAACGATATCTGTCTTAAAAATCCCACGTCAGTCGGGCTCCAGTATTTAACATCAATCTGTCTGTCTCTGTTACCAGAGACTTTTCAGATGCTTCAGTGATAAACCACAGAAAAGGAGAGACGTTAGGCTTCATGATCAAAGAAAGTTTCTAAAATCACTTCAATTCAATTTTATTTATATAGCGCAGACAGAAGTTATATCATTGCATTTTTCATATCAAGCAGGTCTAGACAGTTTATAACATCACATCAATACTTCTGTCCATGATTGCACACACCCTCTCTCTCTCGCTCATCCACATATGCGCACTCTCTCTCTGCTCTGCATCACAATCTTTTTCTAAGCAACTGATTAGCTTACTGATGCTGTTTTTATAATGTGCCATTCATCCACAATTGCAGGCGCACCTGACACACCGACGGGTCTCATTTATGTCCTCTTTGCGCTTAACTAGCAAAAGTGGAAATGGACATGCCTTAAATGCACTTAAGACCATGAGCTATAGATTGTTTAGATAGGGCTCATTGTGCCAATTTGTCCCAGGAAATGTTGCTATACTAGCATGTAGGCCACTCCGTTTCTAAACTGTGTTTTACCTGCCAAGGTAAGCAGCATATGCTTGCAAACTACCAATTACACTACTTTTCTGAAAGAAGAAACATTTTTAATGATGGTAACCATTAAAACCAAAAACAGTATCCGCAATAAACTCCTTTGTCACCCAGGGAACAAGTCCCCAGAAAATCATCCAGAAAGGCATGACAGAGTAGACCCAGGGGGCCTGGTGGCAGTAGGCCTAAGGTCTATTGATGTGGTGCCACATGAAGTGCAGAGACAGCGTGGGACAAAAGGGCTCTTGGTACAGAGGAAAACAATGGCCAGTCAGCCCTCAGTCACTACAGCTGAGCAGCTGACAATGACAGGAGAGGTGGAGGGAAAAGAAAGAAATGAAGGGGGGTGCTGCGGGGGTAAGCGTGCAGAAACACTGACACAGATATTAGCAGTAAGTGCAATATCAAAATAGCAGGAGCACAGCATTGTGGTGCTACGGAGATAATTATAATTTTAGAATGATTTTTTTCAGTGAAAATTAAATACTGAAATTACCATTCCCATTAAAATGCCAATAATCTGGCCATTACTGCCAATATGACTTGCTTTTATATCGTATTTAGCCGTAGTTGCACGTCAAGTGTCAGGCCATTTAAGTTGAACTGCATTTGCCCTGCAGTTAGGTGAAGGTCAAATCCTTTCTCTGAATCAGTTAATGAGTCATTGATGCTGAAAGAGTAAACTGAAAGCAACCATCAACCTCTTCTCTCTTCTGTAACCCAAAACCTTAACAATAGACAGCCGTGGTTTGCTAATCCTATGTATGCATTTTCAGGTGCATATTATTCTAAGTCAGAATGCTTTGAAAAATAAGTCGAATTAATAGATTGTATTTATCAATTAAAAAATGCAATGTGAGTGAACAGAATAAAAATCTAGATCAAATCAATATTTGGTGTGACCCCCCTTTGCCTTTGAAACAGTATCAATTCTTCTAGGCACACTTGCACATAATTTTTGAAAAACAGCAGGTAGGTTGGCCCAAACATCTTGGAGAACTCCCCATAGTTGTTCTGTGTATTTAAGCAGCCTCAGTTGTTCCTCTCTCTTCACATCTTTCTTGAAATTTCTGCCTGGGTGAGACCTTGCTGATGCAGTATAACTACCTTGTGTCTTGTTGTTGCTGTGTTTAGGCTTGCCTCTGTTTCAGTTAATGATTGTGTTGAAGCCAACATATTGAATTTATGATCATTAGCACCTGTTTGGAATTACTGTTTCATCATACACCGGACAATCTAGCTACAAAATTCCTGACTTTGTGCAAGTGTACCTAGAAGAATTGAAGCTGTTTTGAAGGCAGAGGGTGGTCTTCTGTTCACTCTTTGTTTTTTGTTAATTCTTAAACATAATCAATTAACATATCTATTTTTGAACAATTTCTTACTTTACAGCATTTTCTAATCTAATTTTAGATATATCTTCATGTGTTTGTGTTTAGTGTGAAACATTAATGTGGTCATATGCTCATTTTCAGGTTCATAAATTCATTTAGATGTTGTACCATGTTTACATGGTTTCATTTTCAAAAAACACCATATTGATTCACATTTGCACATGCGCAGTACCTAGTTACAGTAGGGCGGGTCCTGACAAGCCGGTTACCAATGCTTCTGTTTAGCTGTATGTGTACCAGAACCAGCTTTTCTTAAATTAAACTAAATTGCGTAGTATGGTTTCCCCTGGAATTTCATGTATCAGGCACGTTTCCCATTAATCAATGAGACCATGGCGGCCCGCCACAGTCTAAGTTGTTCTAGTTTTAAAATTAAGTATTTTTACACTTCTTATAATAACAATACTGGACCTTGACGCTAATGTTATGTTTTGCGCCACTGCTCCCCGCTGCTGTGCGCTCACACACTTTGGCATCCAACTCGAGACAATCACTTTCGCACTGAAACGGAGCAGCTGACAGGCAGGTTAGCTACTTTAATCTGTCACTTTCTCACTTTACAAAGAAGTGTTGCAACACATTTTAGAGGACAGTGCTCGAGTAAATCTACGTAGCTTATTTCCAACACCCACAATAACCAAATAATAAACACATGGAAAGCACATGGTTAAATCACAGTTTGTCAGTGCAGCTTCGCAGTCATTATCACAGACCATGACAAGAACCAAGAACCACTAACACCTGCTCTACTTTTCCCTCAGCCAAGTAGCGTAAGCCTTTGCCATTCACAGTCACTAAGCCTGTTTTTGGACAGTGCAGAACAACAGCTACTCACAATATAGTGTGGGCTCCTCAAGTATGAAAACATGGTCCAAAAAGAGATGTTCGTCTAGCTGGGGCTGGGTGGTCCCAAGCAAGTATGTGGATGTGGCAGCTACCGTAACAGCCTCAATGCATTCAGACTGTCGTCACACAGAACAGAAGAGTCCTCATCGGCCGATTAAAAGGTCTTAAGAGATCTATTTAGGGCCCTGGCGCTCGCCTTAAATAGGAGGACTCATTAGCTGAATGACCTGAGCCTCTCAGAGACAGAGAAAAAGACAGAGAGAGAGAGAGAGAGAGAGAGACGCAGAGAGATAGAGGCTCTCTGTAGTAACATATCTCCAAAAGCTTCAGGACAGCAACGCTAACTCAAGCAGAACAAACCAAATTATCAACAAGCAAAAAGAAAAATATATTGAGTACTGGAAAGAAACGACCAAAACATAACGTAAATTACAATGTTATCTGACCCTAAAAAGAGAATTCACACTGGCAAATTACCTGAGCACAATAAAATGTCCTAAACTAAGAAAAGTGTTGACAACATACAGACTGAGTGAACACAGCCTGGCCGTACAAAAGACAGAGACACAGACAGAGCCGGCTACCATAAGAGGAGAGACTCTGAGGACAGGTAGAGACAGAGCTGCTCTTTCTCACCTCATGTCCTAAATATAAAACCTTAAGAGAAAAACACTTATATACCCAAACATTTCCCAAATACATCCTGAATTAAATTTTTAATCAGACACACAGAAACTCCCCTAATCACTGGGAGAATTAACAGAATGCCAAATCATTATATCTCCTCGTGCCTCATAACTGAGGACAAGCAGTGGGAATAGACTGATAAATATATTAAATAACTGTACCGTAAAATTTTCAAATTCCTATTATTTTCATTATTTGTTACTTATAATTGTTCCTTGAAAAATGTGTTATTATTTTTTATTTATGATTACGAATATATTGTCGTAAACATAAAATTACTTCTACATATTGATCTATAGCGCACACACACACAATAACTGTTTACCTATTATTTTTAAATTTTTATTTATTTATTTTATAGACACACACACACACACACACACACACACACGCAATGTTTTATTTATTTTATTTTATTTATTTAATGAACTGTATGAAATGAATTGTTCTTTTGTATCATCTTTAAGCTTTGGCAATATTTTTCCTTGACATTCATGGCAATAAAGCAAAATTGAATAGAATTGACAGAGAGAGAGACAGAAAATAGAGAACCAGATGTAGAAGTAGAAAGAGAAAGAGACAGAGTGGATTGCTTGACGGGTGGTCATGCTCAAAGTTCACCCAACAGGCCATTAACGGCCAGAGTTTGCGACCCTGGGGTCATGAAGTATGTGGTTCACATGCTCCAGTTACACAGACAGACCCTGCCGTGAAATCTGCACTTTAAACTGTTCTGAATGTAAATGAGAATTAAGCCAAAACAACCCTGAAGTCCTAATCTCAGCAGTGTCTGAGCAACACAAAAATAGCTAAACAAAAACCATTTAAAACACAGTATTACGCACCAAATAACCCAATCCAACAAGCTGCAAACATCAAATTGCCAAAATCCCATGTGTTTTCTCTCCTTTGTCAAGTGTTCAAAGAAGATTATCAAGATTAGATTTTGGAGTGGTGGTAAATCTGCCACCATCTGTGTGTGAAAACAAAGTGATCACAGCTGATTCCGACGCCCCTCTCAATGCTTCTTCCCACTCTGTCAATGCAAAGGTCAGCCAAAAAAGGAAGGGCAGAGGAAGAAGACATATCGGATCCATTTTCCACCTTGTTAGTCGAGTGGCAGATTGGTGGGGGGAGTTATCTGGGAACGTCACGATTTTGCTGCGAGGGGCCAGGTGAGAGAAAGGCTCGGTGAGAATTTGTGCCTGCTGCGTTTAATGTGGGTAAAATTCTTGAGGTGTGACAATGACATCCAGACACGTCTACAGAGTGCGCTCAGACACACACGCACTAATGTAAATGCTGTACAGGATAAGATGTAGTGTCTAGAGTAGGGATTGTTGGCAATCAACAGTTTTTGAGAATCAATATGACGTCAAAAAAATGCTTAAAGAAGAAAAGAAGTAGTAAATGTGCATTCCATAAATGCCATGTTTTATTTTGACAACATTCTTGGACAGTTGTTGGTGTTCAATACGTTCAATATATTATCAACATTAAATAATGGTGTATTTTTATGGCTTATTTTGGTATATGGAAAAATATGCATCATTTTCTTTTTCATTTTATTGTTAAAATTAAGATAAAATGCTAATAAATTGCAAAAATGCTGTCACATTTCAAATGTATTGCTTGTCCAAGGGTTTTATATTTTACTGGTAAAATAAAACAGAAAGGGGTTCGCTCAACAGCCGCATTACACCGACTGTTTGGGTGTATGTTGAGAAGCAGGCTGTCATTTCACAAGCTACGGCTATGTATTTGATAGATTGAAGCCGAACAGCAGAAGAAGGATTAATGCCCATGAAGTTCTGGCAATGACATGAGTGAGGGAGAATCTGATGGGGGGGGAAATAACAGCAGAGTGGTATGAGTGTGTAAGTCACTGTCTGTGTGCACCTCTGTGAGAGAGAGAGAGAGAGAGAGAGCGCTGCATTTCTTTATTCTCAAAGCATAGGCTAACCAAAACAGAAAAGTTATTATAACCAACACTTTGTTGTTATCTTTGTTACAGCTAGGCTAGTAGACCCAAGTAATCAAATATTGAGCCAGGGAAGAGGGAGGCAGAGTGGAAAAATAGGTGCTCTAGAACTGGGTTGGTGCTGCTGTGTCATTTTACAGAGCAGGGTGGAACCATAGCAAAGAGTCCGGAGTGTGAGCGTCTGAGCAGAATAGTTTAGCCTACATGTTATTCTGCAAAAAATCGCTTTTCACTTTTATTATAGCTTACTAAGAGTTGTTCTACAAACTACCTAATATAACTATTTAAATTAGTTCATTATGATGTTGTTTGTTTGTAGTAGCCTACAGCTTAATAATTCAATTTAAAATGTAAGCTATTTGACTTTTTTGATCTGTACTGAAATTAAGCAGTTTTTAATAAATAAACCAAATAACTGCCACACTGCTGTTGTCAGTTTAAACCGCTATCACACAGCAGAAAGCTTTGGAGTTTTGTTTTCCCTTCGATGTAAACGTGAGAGTTACGTTCACTGCTGTAAGCGTGGGACAGACATGCAAGAAAAAAAACCCCTGAATATTCTAATCCCAAAATTTAAAATCGAACGATTGAATATTCTAGTCCATCCCTGCTAATCTGTAAACATATGAAATTCAGCTGGGATTTGCTCTGGTGGCATCATACATGTAATCTTACTGTACTGTGTGTGAAGAACTATCTTTCTAATTTAACTGCTTTTTGGAAAGGTAACGCTCTCCAATGACTCTTTTGCCCAGGGTCAAAATATTGTCAAAACAAAGGGCTTCTTTCTGTCACTGAATGGAAGATCTCATTATGCAGCTGCTGCCAAATTGCCAGTTGTTATAATTCTGTTATGTTAACCAGTATCTTTTGTGGATATTAATAATTATTTTTATTGTAAATGTGGGCACTAAGAAAAAGTATGTAAAGCAAAAATTATACGCATAAAGAGTAGAGCTGAAACAGCTCAATCAATTCGTTGACTGACTCCATCCCCAGCTTTTTAACATCTTTTGACTATTGGTTAGACAAAACAAGCTATTTTAAAATGTCACCATGGGCTCTGAGAAATCAGAATTATTATTATTTTTTTACATTTTGAAAATTAAAAGATGAATTGGTTAATAAAGAAAAAAAATCTACCACTTAATAACTAAAATAATCTTAATTTGCAGCCCAAATGCATTTCTTCCTCACCCATAACGGTAAATAATGAAGCAAATGACAATTATGGATGAGTCAACCTGTAAACCTCTAAGACCCAAATAAATTATTTCTACTTGCTGCTCCCACATGGGAACATACTTGTTATCATCATCTTGCCTTGACAAAGATGGCCTGGCTATCATTCACTAACAGAACACCAAACCGACAGTAAAGCTAAGTCGTCTTTGAGTTTAAAGTCAAGGCCGTGCATTGGTTTCTACTTTACTTTTCATCACAGTTTGGTAACGAGCTAGTCTGTATGTGCTGCAAACTGAGGATGACTCATTACTGGTAAGAAAGGAATGGGAGCGCTTTGGAGACAGCGAATATGCATACAGCAGGGTATTAACCCCAGTGAATCAGGTTAATTGAAAATCAAACACAGTAAGGAGTGCCCTTATCTCACAGTGCCATTTCAGCTTTAGGTAGCAGCAAAATCAGGAAAAGGATGGCAAACCATGGTGTGAGTCAGCGTGTAGCTCAGACTTTCACTGTGATTGTGGTGGATCCATGCATATGTATTAGCGTGTGTTTGCTCTCATGTAGCTGATTTCTAATGCTCCAAATTTAATGATCCTCCTCTCCAGAATATGACCCAGATAAGCACCACCCTGCCACCCTGGAGCTTCAAGTGGCGCGATTCCACACATTTCTGCCTCTTTCCTCCTGTGCCGCCACACTCCAACATAACCAGTTAACCCTTTGTGGATTGCTATATAGTGCATATAGTGCATTTGCAAGAGGTATAATTTTGTGTGTGTGTGTGTGTGTGTGTGTGTGTGTGTGTGTGTGTGTGTGTGTGTGTGTGTGTGTGTGTGTGTGTGTG
>JAPMOB010207388.1:0-57584 GCA_029875015.1 Lepomis gibbosus
TTTCAAGAGCTTCTTGAAGTTAGAGAGGGACGCCCCTGCTCTGATGGCGTGTGGTAGCTCGTTCCACCATCGTGGTGTCATAGATGGAGAACAGCCTGGAATGGGATTGCTTTGTGTGAAGGGCCGGCAGGGCCAGGCGGCGTTCGTTGGAGGAGCGTAGTGGCCGAGAAGGAACGTAGGTTTGTATTATGGAGTTTAGGTAGATGGATGCAGATCCAGTGGTTACTCTGTATGCAAGCATTAGTGACTTGAATTTGATTCTGGAGGCCACGGGGAGCCAGTGGAGGTCACTGAGTAATGGAGTGACATGAGTCCTTTTGGGTTGATCAAAAACCAGATGCGCTGCTGCGTTCTGAACCATTTGTAAGGGTTTAGAACGCAGCAGCGCGTAAATGTTTACTCACATATACTTTATGGTACTTTATGGAAAATTACATATGTTTACTATAAGGTTCAGGCTCCCAACCCTAATCAACCCTGTTTCCATCAGCAGCAGCTGTTCAACAAAAACAAAATGCTGGTGACCATAGTTGAACATCACATACTGTATTTGGTGGTGGCCAAACCAGAGCTACAAGATTGTCAGCTGTCCACAAACACAATTCCAACTGAATGCCAATGTGCTAGATGTGAAAGTAGATAACTGTTGGTCAAACTGGTGATATATAGTGGCTCTGTATCTGTGAATAAAGAAATCCATTAATGCAGCTTCAGGACATACATTTTTTCAAATTGACAAATACTCAAAAAATGTCAGAATAACAATCAAAGTTACAGTGAATGCTGAAGCAATTGCCACATTACACCTACACTATGTAACCTATATACTACTTTATTCCCATCAAGATATGATTTATGAGTGTGGTTTCTACACCACCAGAACAATGGAAAGAAAAATATACACAAACACACGCATCCCTGGGGATAATATTTTTGCACATCACCTGATGATATTCTGTCATAACCCCCTAACCAAATAGCCTACATTTTATCTGTGCTGCACACACACACACACACACACACACAAGCACACACACACTATAATATCACTCACCTTGACCTCATATTTCACTGAAAGCTAAAAACCCACAATGGTTGTAACACATATATTGGGATGGTGGTGAAATAGGAATAATACTCAGGAAATACTCACCATTCTCTACAGGGAAATGTGGAATGCTTTGTTAAGTTACACCAAGAAAGATTACAATGCCACTGCTATCCAATGATACTGTATTTTCACAAACAACAACAGTAAGGGGGAACAACTAAAACATGAAATACTGGAGGTCCCATGTTTTTTCTGCAGTTTGAATATAATGAAGGTTATGGATTGCAGCCAACCCATTACTTCCTGTAATGTTTTTCTTCTCAGACACTGGAATAAACACAGTGAGGGTGAGGGGAATGGTTAAGTTTGATAGAAAAATATCACAGAACCTGAGGGACAAGTGGTAAATAAGTCTTCCCTGCCTCTCCACACCGACACTGTAGGATAGCAGGCTGCTTGGAAAAACAATGAGCGCCCTTTTTCCCCAGGCCTGCACATGCTGTGATATTAATAAGTGTCCTTCATCATTTCCCACAGTGGGATCTTGTTAACCTATGCACCACACTAAATCAATCCTGGGGAAAACAAACTGTGTCACAATCCAGGTGCTTTTACTTAGCATATAAGGCTAATAAATAAATCAGTATTAAATAAATAAATAAATAAAATCATTAAACATCTCTTGGACGAAGAAAATGGAACCACCACACCCAAACACACATGTGATAACTGTGAACATTCAGCGTGAATGCATTTGCTGAAAACATTAACAGAATGTGTTTTCAAAAAACAGCTCAGGTAAACACTTGTCTTTCCGTGAGTTTTGTTCAAGTCTTCTGCAGAAGGACTCACAGTAACACACATACGCCGTGTACATGTATGCTCGAATGAGTGAGGAGAGCTCAGTGAGCCTCTTATTTATCCAGTTTTAGGTTCAATCATTTCATCCCACAGAGACACATTGTCCCTGAAGTCTGGATAACACAGAGAACAGAGATATTTTGACTGTTACGTTTACACAGCACAGATGAGTCTCCCTGAGTCCAGGGTTACATGCAATATGTTTAGAATTCCCATTACATCGTGTAGTGAATGTATTTGGTATGGTGGACTTCAATTGAATTCAATGTATATAATTTTATAATATCCAATTTATAATATTTTATATATGGCAACCTAAATGTGTGTTTAACTTGGGAGCAAAAACATAATGAAACCACATGTTTAACAAGCCAATATAAAACACGCACACTGACACATGAAATCAACTATATAAAAGGTTGACCATAGCAAGGAACCAGGGCCATGAGATCAAGATAGTTTGTTTTATTCTGTTTGATTGAATTGAAAGGTGTCTCACCAGAAATTCTATCCATCAGGTGTGATAAAGGGAAGCTATATTGCTCCAGGCTTTGTGTAAGACTTCTAAACCTCAGGCTCTACTACAACCATCATTTACATCAGCCATGGAGGGAGTTCTTCCTTTCAACAGTCCTGCCAGAGGTGAATACAACATGGGCAATGGGTCAGATACAGCATCATTTATTTCAAAATGGAAAAATGATTCAATCATTGGGTGACAGAATTTCTCTGATGTTGAATACATTGAAATATTGAAGTAAAACTGGTCCTGACATGCATAAAATATATGTAGTCAAATAATAAAAAGGAACATATGAAAATATAAATGTTAGTCCAAAGGGCAACTGAATAGATCATTTTCGCAACAGCAGGAAAGGTTTGATAGATAATGCTAATGGCTTTCAATTTGGTTTACCAGTTCGAGATACCCGGTGAATGCTGGCATCATTCTTGTCTTCTTCCTTACAGACTAAACATGTTGTTGCTCCATGTGGCCGATGTTTGAAAATTTACTTCAACAATTTCATTGTACATCTTAGTGCTGAGGCTAACTAACTTGTGAAAGCATGAGTCTACAGTCTTACAGATTTAGCCTAATTTTTCTCTTTTTCTTACTGCCAAGAGCAAATTACAGTTGCACAGAACAGTCAGAAGTAGATATAAAAAGTTCACAATTTAAACAAAGCTTTTGTGCACAAAGTTTCCAAAAAAGGTTGAATAGTATGAAGTAAATAAGGGAAAAGTATAATTGTTCTAGGTCATTTGTTTACATACTGTTACATACTGTTCCACACATACTGCACACAACTTGATTACTGATCTGTAACAGCAGTCATGACCTCAAGCAGATTAGGTAGAATAAATGTATTTCGGTATTGAGAATATTTCCATTTAACAGCACACAAATGTGTTTCTGAAAAGTGCAACTTACCTTGGGTCATCGCACCCAGCTCCATTGTAAGAGATCTAACTGAATCAGTGATTAAAAAAAGGAAAGGAAGAGAAAAAGGATTGGTTCCCTCTGACTGAACACACTGTGATATATTCATCAATACTGCTGAAACCATACAAGCAAGGCCGCAGATAGTTAGGCGTCCTATTCTTGGCGAGGCAGATAGTGCCCCTCTTGTTAAATTCATCTGTCAATGCTTTTAGAGGAGGAGATAAGAAGAGGAGTGACCCCCACATGGAAGCAGTCGAAGCCATATTGATCACTCTTGCCTTCATTTCAACAGGATGGTTAAAAATGATTAGAGTTCCGGAACTTAAGTTAATTCTCAGGGATTGGTTCTCTATAACAAGGGTGCGACATGATCAATGCAAATGATCTCAAACTCCTGTGCTATTAAATCCACCCCAACCCCCTATGCTTTATAGGTGGAAGCTTAATCAAGGACTACCTGTCATTGTTTTAAGATTTGCATTATCGTTGTCTACAAAGACCATACGTGGTGTGGTAGCTTTTTCATAGAAAGATACACATTTTTAATGCAGCTAAAATCAATATTTTTATATTAACAATAAATCACATTACTAGATTATTACACATTACATTACTCACTTATTGAGCTTCATAGTTTTTTAGTTCATTGTTTTAGGTTTCAGTGAAAAAACAGACAAATAACATAGAGTGTGTATACATATAACAGAGAAAAAAGGAGAGTGACTATTTGACTTTTCAGTTTTCAGATGGCAACCTATAATGAAAGCTGATGCTCCATATCAGCTCAATGTGTTTGCTAACAAGTACTGTATCAACTTAAGGTGACAATATGTCAGAGTTGTGTTTACAGCTTATTTTCACTGCTCTGAAGTAGCAAAGAATATCTGTTATTGTAGTTTTTACCAGTGTCAGATGACTTATAGAATGTAATTTAGGAATTATTAGTATTTCACTTTAATCTCCTGTGTAGACAGTGCACTGGCATGACATTTGAATTGTATATAGAAGGTGATTTATAATGTTTGAATAGAAAAAAAAAAAATGTTGTTACCATTCCATAAATGTTTATCAGTCCACGATGATCTGAATACACCCGGCAGCATGGGTTGTTTACTGTTTAATATAATTAAAGCAGGCTGCAATTTCAAATTTAGGTCTTCTGTCCACCGTGAGTACTGTGCGAGGTTTTCACAGAAATGTGTGATCTTTGTGTGAAAAGACAGCTATACTTAAATAAAGATAAACTCGATGAGAAAACAAAATCTACTAATACATATAAACTTAATAATCATGCATCTAACCAGAACAATTAAAAAGTTAAAGATAGTTGCAATGTTCATATCGTGTTTGTGTGCAAGGGGGAACTTAGGATAGGCGATTTCACAGAAGACATGCCAAATTAAGAAAAGTAAAAGGTGGAAATTATAAAATTAAAGAGGGCTCAATCACATTTAGACCCTGGTATTGTGTCACTATGGTTAATGTTATTAGTAACGCCTGTACTTTTCCTACAAAAAAGGTTATATTGTTGTACATTATCATGTTTTTACTGTTATGTAGTGATGTGTGAATGATGCCTTCAATTACTCCACATTAACATGCACAAAATACCAACATTTCTGGCACTATGAGCCCAGTTTTCTTGATAGATGGTGTATGCAGGTGAAGTGGCATATTCACTTGGTGGCCTTGAATAATTGCGAGCATTGACTTGCCAAAGTCAGAGGAAAGACACAGTGAGGGGATGTGTCAGTTATAATTTTGGTGTATTGAGCTGTAAAGGTATTTATTTCTCATCACCTGACTGGCTGTGAATGAAAGTCACTTAAAACAAAATCAAAAGGCTGCTGCAGGGCTCCAGGATTCTGAGCAGTAGAGGGTTTGGGACAGGGGCAGACAGGGTGGGAATCTACTTCAGTCAGCAGTGTTGCTAGACATAAAGCTCTACTGGGGCACAGACCCCCCTCATTCCTCATGAAAAATTTTGATTCTTGATTTTGATATATTTTTAATTGAGTTGTGTTAGTATGCGCCTCACCAGCTTCCCTTGCTCAGCCCATTATTATTGGCACTGTCACTGTCATGTCTGCTATGGGACCCTCATACCTGACATGTGAGCCAGTCACTGCTGCACAGTCACACCTGACACTGCAGTGCTCTCACTACTACCTCTCCTTTAAAACAGTCTCTCTCTGTAATAAGCCTGAATGGAAATCTCTCTGTTTTTTTTTAATATCACTGCTGATTTGAATGGACCTCTGCACACTAACTCAATCCTCCATTAAGGTCTGACCTGCTTGTATCTGATGCTGCCTGTAGACCTCTGGCTGTGCTTTTACGGGCTGAGGCTGCCTGTATTTCACCTGGGTCTGTGTGACCTGCTAAAAATGTCTGGACTGAGTCTGTGCCAGGACTAGATTTGGATCAGCTGTGATTGCACTGGCTTATGATCCAGCATCTACTCTACTGACAAACGTCTGCATAGCCCCTGTCAATTGCAAACTTGCAAGATATTAATGTAATGATCATGGGCTATCAGGCCCATTCAAACTGGCTCCACAGGTTTCCTTTAATACATTTTCACGGAAAATACTATTTATACTATTTATACTATGACATGACTATGTGATGTTTATTATCTGAAAGATGCATAATGCCCTGCTAATAAACATTTTCAACATTAGTCAATGTAAATCCACGACTTTTCATCTTGCATTAGTCCAGAGTTGTAACTAAACCTTCACTGAGAGGCAGATAATTATTTAATTATCTCATGTTAAAATGATGATGCCATCACATCCGTGTCTGGACTGGTCCCACTAATGTTGCTGCTGGAGGTCCTTTTGTTCACGCGCGATGTGGTTTTCTTTTCAGTGCTGCAGTTTATAAATATCGTTGCATGTCGGGTGCTCAGCTGGGTTACCAAGACAGACAATGAGAGATACACATGCTGCTCACATCAGACTTTGAGAGGAGAGAACATAAGTTTACCTGATTGCTGTTCCCAAAAGTCATTCTCATCGAGTTATTTTCTCTTCTTGTGAACAGAAGGAGAGTCCCTCTTAGACCTCTCATCAACGTTGTGAATACTCGCTTTCAACATTGACTCGTTTGTGATGTTTCATATCATAACAACATGCCTTTTGACATCAACCAGTAGTTTTATTTTGAAATGTTGCATATATATTGGTGCTAACTTGACAGGACGTTTCAGATGCTGCCAATTGTTGGTAACTTGACTGTGAAGCCCTACACATCCAAAAACGATGCCAAGGGGTCTTGACAATTTCACTTGGGCACAGCACATGGCTACAGGAGCACATGCACCAGTAAAAAGGGTCTAGTGATGCCTATAACATATAAGTCCAGGCCAATCTCTACATTCAATCTCTTCAAAACAGACTGTGTATACTGTAATGTATACTGTAAGTGCTTTTGTGCACATATGGAGTGTTTGTTTGGCACCTGGCATTTCCTCAGAGCTCTGATTGAAGTGATGTTTATCATCATGCAGGTATAAGTAATTGGAGATACTTGTAATTGACAGAGAAGAGTATATAACTTTATTTTGATGAATATGTTTTTAAAATATCTAATCAACTCAGGAAAGGTAGTTCTGCATTCTGCTACACCAACCATATCCCTTCCTCATGAAGATGTCTCAAAATTTAAAATTTCCTCTTAGCTCTACCTTTTATCTTTGTCTCACTCTCTCTTTCTCCTGTACTGTCCATTTTCCAAGGTCGGTTTATTTGCATTTGCACATGACCTATATTCATTCATATTCATCCTAAATTCAGTCCATTTGAACAGAATTGTTGCACTAAAACAAACACTGTTCAATTTTGGGGTGCCCCAAACAATATTTGGCAATTGTGAGAGAAACATGGTGAAATATGTAGTCTAGATTGCATTGTGAGACAAGTCCACTGACAGCTGATTTAAAGCTTTGTAGAACAAAGCATCAAAAGTTAGACACTGTCAGAATTGTAGGACCAATTTCTTATAGTCAGTGAGTCAATATGAGCTGCTGCTATGACCCACACCTGCAAACAAATCAATAAGTATGACATGATATGATAAAGAAAACACTTCGCAATGCAACAATGTAGCCTCCATTTCTGATTAAATAAAAATAAACAAACTATTTACATTCTATTTTCATAGTGCCACAATCTGCTATAGGCATGATTTGACATGCCTTCAAGAATAGATGAGCCAGTCAGTCACAGATTCTGGCCAAGATTTTATTAGACCCATCTCACACATGTGACATGCAATAAACCTGAAAGATGGGCGTTATTGTACACAGTGTGTAGTGTTGTAGTGTGCCTTAAAAGGATCAGTCACTTACAGCAGCAGAGTAAAACTGTGTGGAGCTTTTCCCATGTGGTTCTGCTTTGTTGGCATGCAAATGTCAAAAAGGCCACAGAAGCTATTCTTAGAGCTTATTATTTTAATCTCTTAACAAAATTATAATTGCAACACTAATGCCCTAGGTATCGTTAGGGCATCCCAGGTAACAGTATAAAGTAGATAGTGCAGCCATGTGTTCTTAAATATGCTTGTTTTGGTTGTTCCCTTTTTGTTTTTTTGTTAATGAGCCAAAAAGCAAAGTGATTTCTTTCTTTTTTAGGTTAGGGCACAAATGTCCTTTTCTATTATCACCCAAAATGAATGTCAGTTTTATTTGAAATTTTATTTGCCGTTTCCATTAGCATCCCCAGTATGAATTCAAAAAGAGTTCAAAACATTGTCCTTATAAAACTGCACTAGTTCAGCTAGAACTCTGACCGTATTACCAACAGGCTTGTCTTAAAATACTTTAGCTTGAATGTGAACTACTAACAAAAACAATCACAAAACAATTACTTCTTTTTGTTTTCACTTTGTTCAATTTAGACTATTTGCTTTGTTTTTGTGCATGTTTTTGTGAATTATTACACTGGTCTGTTGATTCTCTCAGCAGAAGAGACTCCAGTACACAGCTGACTGAGGACACAGTCTAAATACATTAGGGATAATAAGGCAGGCCTCAATTAGAAGCAGCTGAGACAGGGGAGCACAGGGCTGTATTTTGGGAAAACACAATGGGACACTCAGGGACTTCTATTTCTCCTGCAGTGTGTTACACCTCATTTCAAAGACTGCATCATCCTATAGTCCATGTTTCAAACCCAGGATGTCAGAACAAGTTGACAGACCTGTCCTCTTCCAAAGGCTCCCTGAAAGCACAAGGATAAATGCAGACCAGCTTGTTTGAAACTGAGGGATACAAACTGCTGTACCCTTTGCAGCCCATTATACACTGGTCAATTGTTCAATGGTTCATTCAGAAGGTCCTTGCCAACATAGGGATGTCAGAAAGTTATTGTTACCATGTCACACTTATCAGGTGTTACATCTGGGTTTTTATCAGCCAGTCGTAAATATATCACCTGTGTGAATGTCAACCCATGAGTAAACCAGGAGAGGCCAATAAAATATGTGAGGCCCCCATGAAAATCGGGACAGTTAGCAAGTATGAGGTAACCGGAGCTAACCTCTATGGCTCCTTTACGTCTGTACGACAGTGTGCTGCGTATGATGTCGTGTTATTCTTCTACACATACGGGCCACTTTCAGGCCACGGACAGGAGCAACAATGTGAACTGTCAAACAAAAAAATCGGAATCGGAATTAAGCATTAAGGCCTTCAGTGTGAACGTAGTTTTAGAGGTCGCTGCTGTCACAGGTGGGTAGCTGCAGCAACCAGGCTTCATTCAGCCTGCCTTAGCTACATCAACGCTCTACCTCTTTGACCACTTTTGGTTTAGCGGGGAGTTGGGCATGTCGGGCAATGCCAATAATGTAACGGCCAGAAACCCCAACATTGAGCTTCAGAAACCTATGGTTGACACCATGGTAGTACCGTGTTTTACAGCCTGTGGACCCAACAAACTGCTTTTGATTGTTGAAGATCACAACAGCAACATTTTGCACCGCCAAGTTTTTGTGACAGCCGTTCTTTTGCATAATGGAAAAAGTTGTTGAACACAGCTTTTAAAAGGGAAAGAAAAAATTAGGTGTGATTTGGTTATAGTGTTTTTGCCATGTCCAGCTCGACCACAGGTCCATACATTTTTTTAGACACAAAATTGCCAAAAAATAGCATCCATGCCCTGAGCACCCTTGACTGTGCTTTGCATCATGTCCAAATTCTTCATGAACACAGTGTGAACAGTGTAATACATTAAAAAATATCACTCATTCCTAAATACTAAAAAAGAACTGAAGCCAAAAAGCAAGTTTGATAAAATTTAAACAAAATAAAAACAACTAATCAAATGACATTTGAGCTTATAACCATGAGGGCTTGCAGTGTTTCTCACATTGACTTTACTTGGGCAGGCCGCCCAGGTATATTATTAGCTGCCAAAGTATATCTGCCAGAGAAACACAGAGAGAGAGATATTATCTAGTATTACGTTAAAAAACGCAGACAAGGTGAATATTTTACAAGCACAGACCAGATAAAGCAAGAGTGAACAGTTAACACAGCAGTGCAGATGTCATCCAGTACATTGGTCATTAACAAGCCTCCTCCACATGTAGCACACCTGCTGCTGTGAAAATGGAAACGAGGCTAGAGAAATTTAAAAGACGAGTTCTGTGTCTTTTCTGCAACTTTATAAAACAGTAATTTTCAAAGTGTGGGACGCAAAACCCTCGGCATGCATGAGCTGCCTCTAGGGGGTGCATGACAGGAAAAATGTAATGGTGGTGTAGTAGTGTAATAACTACAACAATTATTTTTTTGTGGAATTTTTCATGAAATAAAAAGCTGAATTGAAAACTGTCCTGTGTAATTTTAATAAAAAATTTAAAATGTTATTATTAACAGTTAGCTCATAGGAAATGGCTACTCACACACCTCTTTCCCTCTCCCTCTCCCCTCCCTCTCTCTCTCAGGCTGAGCCACTCGCACTGTACAAATCCTCATATGGATCCACTTTTGGTCCATGTTATCTGTTTATGAGGCTATAACAGGGTGTGATTTGTGAGAAAACAGAGGGGAGGATGTTTTGGCATGAAGATACATACCCCCTACCTCCCTCCGCACGGTTCGGCACAAAGGTGAACTGTGGATTGATTGCAAAGTTTAACCATCACAGTATAAGAAAAAGTTTTACTGCCACTGTTACTTTTTAAAGTAATAAATATATAACATTACATCGCAATGCAGAGCTCCAATGAAAAGACAGATTCTGTATTTAAGCATAGTGAGTGCATAAGGGAGGAGCGACTGGTTTGAAAGCCATCACTTTTAAGAGTGTCAATGAGTGAAACCCCGTAGCTGTGACTTCAGGCATGTTCACACTGATCTAGACACTGGGCTGCTTGTCATCATGGAAATCATCATATTTTAATGTTTATTGCACCTTCAGTAATACTGGCTGCCTTCTTGTCAACTCACCGGAGTAACGTGTTGACAGGCTATTATTTGCGTCACATAACCAATCAGATAGTGCTGTGGACGGGACATTGAGTAAATAAAGTACAGCAGTGGGATGGTAAGGTATTTTATATTCTTATATTACCGGCAGGCTCACAACACTGTAAGAGAAGCAATATGCATTTGGATTCTCCTGCAGTTTCACTGTGGTCCGTCTGCAAATCACCCATCCAAACAAGTAGCTGAGGGAGGCTTCGGGAGACTATGTTGGATGCAGCGCGTGGGACAAGTAAGACAAGTGATCAAATGCCATAACGAAGTGAACGCTGGTTAGCATTGGCGAAGATGTCGGTCTTATAAACAGCCTTAAAATTGTAAAGTAGTCTCCTGGCCCCGCGGGATTGCTCCTTCCTCAGGTAAACAGGAGACAAGTGCTCCACGATTAAACGGCAGGCGCGCTATGGAGAGTAACCATGGCAACAACTTCTGTGCACTTCACAGCTGTTTAAAGTGTTTGCAGACCACGTTATTACACTTTTGTGTATAGTTCATTTAAATTAAAACTGGGCAATACACTACTTTAGAATCATAGAAAATCATGTGATTAATGGCGGTTTATAAAAGCAAAACTAGAGAAAGGGTGGGTTGAGGGGTGCAGCAACCCGATCAAGATGTAAAAGACACACACCGGGAGGGAGAAACAGTAATAAAAGTGAAGGGAAAAGCAAGGTGAGCAGATTCAAGAAGTAAGTAAACACTAATTAAGTNCCCCCACACACACACACACACAAACACAAACAAACACACATTTATGCACACATATGCCACAATTACATTATCACTCTGTGGGAAACACTGCTTTGGTAAAAGAAAAACAATACTTTAAAATATCTTTGTCTTTTGTCCATATAATAGAGTACTTGTCACAAGGAAACCAGCCAGTTTTATAAAAAATCATTGACAATAAAATGTAATCTGCTAAACAAAACTGGTAAAAGTTTAAATCCAGTCAGTGTAACCTGTCGGTCCAGATCCTTTCTCTTTGTGTCCTTTGTTACCTGTATCGGAAAGAAGGTTTTAAAGCGGTGTTAAGGGAACCATTTACACCTGGATTGAGAAGTTATCACTGAACAGAGGAGGGGGTCTACGCCACCACTTATCCCCTACTTACAATGCTGTCCTTTCATCACTTCCCAGGAAACTCAACAAGCGTTATCTCTTAGCCTCAGGTGAAGATGTCAACAATAGTCATTCAGACTTGGCCGCGGGTGGTTCTGACAACCATAACAATACTCGTTACCACAGCCAGGAGCACTAACGAACCAGCGGTATCAATGATCTTGGCCAACAACCCCACAGAGGTTGGATAAGGGACGAAATGTCTTCTAGTATCTTCAACCGAGTCTAGTTGCCCTTGACGTTAACCTTCTTCGGATAACTATGACCTGGATGACTGAGAACCTTCACAGACATCGGAAAGAAGAGGCGTTTGAAATCTTGCAGACTAATATGCCAGTGATTGTCACCGTGTTGCGATCTAACTGATACACCTACGTGATTTCCAGTGGTTGTCATTTTTAGCAAACAAGGTGAGAGAGGAGGAGACATCTTGGAGTGAAGCACTGTAGATAAGAATTGAGCACAGTGAGGAAAATGAACATAATACTCTGAACACATATTCAGAGTGTGGCAATGCAAAGCAAATGCTACCCCACTCTGCCACCATCTCCCCCTCAGGCCCTTTCAGACTCCAACTGACTCCTCTTGATAGTAGTGTCAGCCAGTGATTGACATTTGCTAATTTCCCACTTTTACATGGGCAGTTTAAGGACAGTTAAAGGCTTGAGGCTCCGAGCAGGAGTCCATGTTAATGACAGCCCCTGCTGGGACAAAACCAGCCTTAGAAAAGTTAATGTGGGCTCCATCTTAATAATCATGGATCCATGCCTCCACTGAGTGCAATTGAGGGAGAATATTTGACAGGAAATGATAAAAATCCCTTTTATTTTCAAATATACAAATGAGGAGGATACTTTTTGCAACATTACTATTGAAAATACAGCAGTGGGAGTTAAAGTAGTTTATATGCTAATATTACTATATTACTGGCAAACTCACATCACTGTAAAGAAGCAATATGGCTCTGGATTCCCTTGCAATTTCACTGTTTTTGGCCGTTTGCCATAATTGCTGTAATCAATTTTGCTACTGTATTCTGGCTAATTGGGATTAATTTGTTTTGATGGCACAAACCTCTTTCAGGCCTTGGAGTTATCTTAATTGTTGCTACCGATGCAGATGCAGCAAATCTGACCTATCAACAAGGGTACAGCAAAGAGAGTTAACAGCAAATTTAGACTTTTAGAAAAACATTTAAAGGTGGGTATGTGATTCTAATCCAATGCGGGTCTTTTTGTCAAATTCAGCAAATATCTCCTCGGGGTCTATTAGCTGCCCATTCTGTGTTTGCTCTGAAAAAAATCCTGTGTTTGCACATATCTCTGGCTCTGTAAATAGGTAAAAAAAACAGTGGCTCGCACCCCACTACACCACAGTATTCCAGCTGTTCTAGCCATTATTTGTGTGTCAGGTAATATTAAATGACTTGCCCACAGACATTCAGCTAACTTTCTAGTTTGCCATGCTGTTGTTGTGATGTTAGCTATAGTAGCAGAGAGAGAGTTGTGAGTATCGCTGTTAGGAGCTGTCTACTGCTTCACAGCAGCAACTGTAATGACAGTATGCTAACCCACAACAACTCTGCAGCTTTAATCTTGAGAAGCT
Organism: Lepomis gibbosus; assembly: GCA_029875015.1. NCBI lineage: Eukaryota > Metazoa > Chordata > Actinopteri > Centrarchiformes > Centrarchidae > Lepomis > Lepomis gibbosus. Next base: position 13,576 of record JAPMOB010207388.1, read on the forward strand.
GCCGAGCTGCAGTCTGTATTCATTCAACTTACACTGTACATTTCTAGCTAAACTGAGGCTTATTGTTGACCCTTTTTTCTCTTTCTCTCTCTCTCACCTGCCATTCAATAGTCTTGTGCAGAGTTTTGCATGCATTCCGTACTGCGACAACGGCATGCATGTCATGGTTCCTCACAAGTCTGTTTCAAGTAGCTGGCTATTTAAAAATGACATAACATTCTTTGTGTGGTTCATCAATGGTGATAAATTATTCGAAAGTCCCACAAGGTGCTGACAACTCGGCACAACACCAGTGAAGCTGGGGCTCCGCTCCATCTCTTCAGCAAGTGTTCTTTTTCTGCCACTTAACACATACATGCTACGCCTACACATGCACACTTACAACCCAGGGTTAGGATTACAATTTTGGATTTATTCTCACGACACTTATTGAAAGTTTTTTTCTTTTTACATGTTTATTTACAGCATTAAACCTTGAATGTATATTGTAATAGGCTATATATTAACTTACTGGGAGAAAACTAGTTCTATGTAAAGATATCGCCAGAATGGGATGATCCTTGTTTTGCTGCGAATCTTTGACTGTGAGATTGACAGCTGAATCAGGCTCCGCCCGTCAAAGCATCGAAACTTCAACTATTCAGGGTCTGCCCTACAAGGGTTATTTAAAGACATCAGCCACTGTGGCAGTTGTTTTTTCTTTTTGACATTAGGTAGTCTCAAACACTTGAAAAATAATTATAACACACTAAAATAAATCCAAACCAGTAGCTTCCTGGAAAAGGTTATTCTAAAAAGTCATTCTAAAAAGTTAGGAAAATGGTCAGCTATGACATTAAATGGTATTAGATGATGGACTTAACCATAAGAACTACTGCCAGGGTTCGTTTACCCAAAACGTCAATCGATAATAAACTATCAGCTCCCATAAAGTAGACTGTACAAAGGTCCAGCGCCAATTTTGAGATCCAGCATCACAAGCTATTTGGTTTCCAATATTATTTGTAGCGAGAAACAGTGAAAGACATCAATCATAAGGTTGACAGCTGCAGTTGTAGCGGGTTGATAACTTACTAGCACCTGTGCTGTTTCCAATAACCCTGCTGCTTCCTGTTGAAAAGAGGATGTTGCTACCACTCTGCTTCCCTGCTGTTTGTTTTCAAGAGAACAATGAAAGACAGAATCAGCCTATATGCATTCAGTCCAGAAAGTCCAATGTAAATGAAAAAGAAAACACAAAAACATTATTACTTGCAACATAAAAATAGCTCTCATTTTGTGTTGGGTGTCCACCCAATCTAGTCCATTGTGACACAGGTTATAGTGGAATGTAAATTTCGGTGGAGGCAGAATGTCAATCTTCTTAAGGACAGGTTGTTTGAAGCGGCCATGATAATGCTTAAAAAAATCAATGTGGTAAAAAAATGTATTCATTAAAATTAATTGTATTCTCTTTAACTTGGAATACGTATGTGGTGGAATATTATGTTGGTACATAATACAGAGCAGCAGCTAGCTTTCAATAAAATTTCCATTTAAGAAAACACATTTAAATCACATTAAACTGAACAAGATCTTAATCACATTTGACTACAAGGAATACTATGTGGCCAACAGGATGAGCTCTACAAAAATAAATTTAAAATTATTTACACAGACCCAACAATTCCCACCAATTAACCATCCCAAAACAACAGATCATTATCTTTGACATTTAAGATCAAGTTTCAGATTTTAAAGGCTGGAAGAAAGGTTATGTGTCAAAAGCTCTAATGTTAACGACCCAAAAATTTAATTTATACATCTGCATTGAATCGCCAGCGTAAGCTCTGCATAGCCCCGTAACCTAAGCCGTCACCTACGCCATACCCTGATGTGCACCTCCCCAAAAATGTAACTAGATGTTGAGGCGACGTGGACCGTAAGAACTGGTGCCTCCGAGCCAACAGGAAGTGTCCCATGCTTTGATGTAACTTTTACTAGCGGATAAAACAGCGGCTGTAACATGGTGGATCAATATATTTGAACGCCACAACCCGAGCGAAATGACTCGTTTCGCTATCAGAATGTGATCCATTCGGTCGATAACGTTTGAAAAGGCTACACCACCCACACGTATACAATTTTACCCCCATTCATGTTAGAAGAAGTCAACTCAGTGGACGCCGTAGGACTACCGCCGAGTAGCGTATGGGGGTGTAATTGCAGAATGACTGAGACACCGACGCACAGGTATAAATGCATAACTACGCCTATGGCGTAGTTACGCACATAGACCCAATGCAGAAGCCTAAAAGGGCCATAATCAGACAAGTGCATCTGTTGTCTGCACATCTACACAGGGGTTCTCCCTTGTCTTGGAGAGCTTATAAATTTGTGGGCAGAGCATGGGTTGTGGTAGATTGACATCTACCTCATGATCACGTTCCTTTTTGTTGTTCCTCGGCAGGACAACTTACACACTGCTAGTTACCTCCACACCCACATGGCCACAGCATAGATAGACAGAACTGTCCCCACACGAAAATCATAAGAAAACTTAAGCACGTTATACAATTAACGACTGAATAAATAAAATAACAATTTAAAAAGGTGCAGAGATAGAGTCCATTACAGTAATGTAGGTTAAGAAGTTTTCTTGAAATAACCTTTGTACTAATTAAAGAGACAAAAGACCTGTGCAGAATCAATTGTCAGACACAGTGTATGGTTACATTTCTGTCCAAGTTCCTGACTTACTACAATGTCATGGTGACATTAGCAATAGTATCCTCACTTGATCTGAGGCCCAAACAAAGGGAGTTTAACCTACTCAGATTTAACTCGGGGTTATCAAGGAAAGTCAGGGTTGACAAACTCTTAACAAGAAAATGCTGAATAAGATGTTGGTTAGTTGAGTCTGTGTTAACTTAATTAGAATTGGTGTGTGTTTGCATGAAAGGAGTGTGTTTGGCCACGCAGTTTTTTTACCTAGTCTTTTGATAGCGTCAGGATATATGGAGTTTAAAGACACGTTAATGGCGAAATCTAACACCCAGGGGGCCAACAAAGCCAGGGATGCTTGTTGGAGCTGCATTCAGTAAATTTGTAATTATCTTCACAGTATTCCACTTATTGAAGGCTAATTCTCTATTTTTTTATTTTATGTACTTTTCTTTTATGTGTAATATGTTAAAGATATAAAAAAGGTACAACTGTATATCAGGTCCACTGTAATAAAACCAGCCAGGAGAGTGAGGTAACAATCCGAGAAAAACTAAACCAAGATTAAAGTAGTAAATTTAAAGGAAAAAATGGTAAGTAAAAAAACTTGAATATTCTCTGAAATTATAGTCATACATTTATGAGAGAAAACTTTTTTTTGGTTAAGGAACCACTTGGCTTCATTTTGCAAGGCTGCAACATCACATACACACACACACAACACCTCTGCAGTGTATTATGCATGCAGTAAAAAATTATATCACAGCCTTCTCAATCGGATTTTGCAATGAGGAAATATAAGAGATTTCATTGTAAAATCGCCATATTATTATGCATTGCAACTTTGGAGACTTTGCTGTGAATTGGGCGTATTCAGAAGAAAACTACACAGTGATTTGGATTTTTTGTGACTTTAATCTCAGGAAGTTTGATTTTTACAAATTTACCCCCACCTGGCTTTGGACACGTAAAATAGTCTACCTAAATATGTGAAAACATTTAGGATAATTCAATAATTCAATTAAGTTAGCCTATATAGATGGTTTACATCTCAGAAATTGGCCTGATAATTAATTAATATCTTCTCCCTAAATCACAGAGGCTTGCAGTATAAATATAATTCTATGGTGTGAAGAATGATGTCATTTCAGCTGTAACCACAGTGGAACAAGTCAAAAGTGGTATTAATTGATCTCAATAACATCGAGTAAAGATGTATTATGTAGCCCAAACTCATAATAGCCTATTGTGTATATAGGGTGAGTTCGAGTTAACCAAAAAGATCTTGCTTAGAGGAGTGTAGAGATGCAGCATAAATTGCCATGGCAGCATATATAGGGTAAAACCTATCCAACTTTCGTAGTACAGGTTAATTGGGACAGATAAATACAGGAAACGTATGTTTTGTATTCCTGCTTTTGGGCTTGTGGTCTTTTATTGTGACCAGCCTAAGGCACACCTTTGCAATACCCATGCTGCCTGATCAGCATGTTGATGGATCATCTTGGCAAAGGAGAAGTGCTCACTAACACAGATTTTTACAGATTTGGGAACAATATTTGAGAGAAATAGGTCTTTTGTGTACATAGATAAAGTCTTAGATCTCTGAGTTCAGCTCATGATGAAGGAGGCAAAAACGAAAGTGTTGACTATTTGTTTCACACAGAACACGAACTCCGGTCTCCTGGTTCAAAGTCAGGGTTCTAGCCCACCCCAACCCCAACCACCTTGTTGCTCATTTATTTCTGTTAAATATCATATACCTGCCTTTATTTTAAAAAAACGGATGCTACAGCGCTTCCCTAATGTAGTTGAACTATGACGCTGTAGGTGTTACAAACTGACGCTAATGGGTTTTGACCATGCATCCATATATGAACGGCTTTTACATGCAATAAAGAGTGTTATTTGATCTTGTTTTACGTTTCATTTTTTCCAAACGTCAACATGAGTAGAGGTCTAATCAGCCTCAAGTAAAAACACCTTTGTGAACCTTTTAACATGACATGAAGTGTGGACAGTACAGCGCGGATAAAACATACTTTTGTCTCCACTTTAAAAAATGTTATACAGTGCAAGCCCTCTGCAACTCACTCACTGCTATGACTTTACTTGCATTTTAAAAAATGCTTTATGAATATTTTATGTCAGTCTCAAGGGAAAGCTTTGACATCTGCAAAGCAATTAGACAATGGCTACTTGTTTACTCACAGCTGGCTGTAAAAAGAGAAAGAATAGACCCTTTTGCATACCCATCAAAATCATTTTAAAACAAATATTTTACCCTCCTGCCTTCCAGGCTTTCTTTGCTCAAATGTGCAGCATATGTGAGTGACATTTACACAGGCTTGTGAGCAATGCCTGGGTCAAAGATTACTTGCAATTCAATCTTTGTGTTTGAATCTGCGCTGAGTACATGGTGGCAGGGATTTACTGCACCAGAACAATTAAGGCTGTGTCAGCAAAGTCGACAGGTTGTCAATCACACATAAATATACTTAATTGACTTTCAAATACATTCCTGTTACTGTCAGAAAATGAATTACATTGATCCATGGCAAACCCAAACATTATGGCACTTAAAAACATTTTAGACAGTGGCTTTTCAGTTGCCAGTCTTTTGTGGTGATGTTCAGTATGTCTGAATGTAAGAATTACAAGAATTCATTGTTATCCTAGAATTGTCCTCTGATCAAGGTGGAAAAAACTGGAATAACACTCAGACTATTGTAGGACACAAAAGCTCTCCCCTGAAACTCAGGCTGATGAAATTCTCAGTCACCCATTTCTAGAAGTAGAGACACACATGATGACATAAATATATTTTAAAAATCACAAAGAAAATGAAATGTCAAATGTATGTTTGTTTCTGACTTATGTATTAGATCAGAAAGGCTCTACCATAGTATTGAACCCAATATATTAGCAGAGATATTTATCTCACAAGACAGAAATAGGTTTTTGGCATAAGTAATGTAATGGCAGTCCTCATCCATTACTTTTTAATCGTTGAATGGAATATTTTAAAGCCTGTTTGCATATTTTACAGTTTTTGGCAACTTGTGAGCACAATATGAACTTGTGAGCACAGCCCTGACATATTATTGCCTTAATAAAGTAAATGGTTTCCTATTTTACACATCTAACAAACACAGACTAACATTAACATTCATTTGTAGAGTTGCGTTTCTGTCCACCTGATAAGTTAAAGCCAAATGTAGGGGAGAGCAGGGTGAGTTCAGACAGTTTTTGCTTGAGGTGGTTTAAAGTGAGGACATGACAGTAATGTCTAAAATATGAACATATATTTGAGGATGTGGTGCATCCCTAGGAATAATCAATTTGGATCTAAAATAAACTGTTTTCAAAATATGGCTTTCCAAAAAAAGTGGGCTCTTGGCTCAACTTGCCCCATGTGAGGGGTAAGTTGAACCAAACCAGAGGATAAGTAGAGAAACATGGGGGTCAGGGACATCCATGCCATTTTACCGTACAAACTCAAACGCCAGGTCCCGACATTCAATTGCATTTAGATAGTGAAACATTGCAGCTATGTCTCCTATTTGTTTCATATCAATGTATCGCTTTAAAGTCATCCTGTTTATCGTCATGTCCTGTCCCACCTGATGATGAATGGACATCCCATTTTTGTTTCTCTCCCACTACTCTGTCCAAATCCACAATAAAAGTTGAATCCAGTCCGTGTTCCTTTTATAGAAGCATGACATGATGGTTTTTATTGTCTAAAGTGCATAATGTCACATCATTTCGTTGATGCATAACAATGCAAAGTAAAATTACAGTACAACTTCCCACAGGTCTTTTGCCTCAAATTACCCCATCCCTGCCTTTTTAACAAAATTGTGTCTTCCAGATGTTTAAGAGTAAAGTCATGCTAAGAGTATAGCCTCATATTGTCACTTCCTAAAGCACTAACACATGCATAAGATTTTCTCAAACCTGTCTGTAATTGTTCAGACACAAGAATGAAGATTCCTTGAACATAAAAAAATCACATTGAACGGCAAAAAAATGTTTATTTATTTATTTTTTTTATCTTAAATGTCCTTATCACTTATTCCATGGTCCTCTCTTCATCACAGGGTGTGTAAAATGGATGACTCTTCAAAAATGACCAATTTTGTCAATGGTTGCAGACAACCAAGGGGTGGCTCCCCACAGGCTCAAATCACCCTGCTCTCCCCTACTATTCTTTTTAGCTCTGGTCACCTTATGGGGAAGTCCTGCCACTCTGCAGCCATCTTAGTAGTTATTTCAGACTAACAAGACCATGCCCCTATCTGAATGACTTGGGGCAGAGCTATAACTGCACTTTCACTGGTCACTGGGACATAAAAACTGCACGTATAAAATCAAAAGTCAAATCTGGTAAATATTGCTTCAATAGTTTGATGATTTTGCCCAAACAATAAGGTTTAAAAAGAGCTTTCCCCTGCTGGTTTTACTTCTACTACGCGTGCAGCACTACTATAGCTCATGCAAATATGTCAGTGGAACCACAAGATTGGCTGAGATATGTTACATGCCTCTGCTGTTAAAACCAAACGATAGGCTTTCTAATGGGACGGGCAGGATAAGGCCTTACGGCCTTTCCCTATAGAGTTGAACTGGAGATTCTTGAAGTGGCATGTCTCCTCTATAAAACGTCTCTGCCACAAACAATTCCAAAATATCTGGCTCTTTAGCCAGATGTTCCATTAAGAGTAAAAGAAAACCCAAGCAATTCTATACTTGCATAACATAGTGCGACTCTCCAATGCTGCTTTTCATCATTTTAGTTGCAAGGTATAAACACTAAGAAGTTTTGACTATCGGCATGATCAAAAACACTACTCTACACTGTGTATACAAATATATTAAAACAAACAGTAGTCTAAACACTACTGATAATCAACTAAGCTAACTGTAAAAAGTGTAGAGGTGACAGAAAGTATGCAGATATGCAGCTTGTGAAACATATACGTCACACTACATTGTGCAAGTAGAGGATTTAAAATTTTTTGATTTGTCACCTTGGTTCTGTAAAAATGTTTTTGGCAGTTTTCAATATTTTCAGACATTTTATAGACTTAAATTATTAATTTATACATAGGAGAAATGGTGAAATATTTAATGATAGTGAAAATAATTGTCAGTTGTAAACCAAAAACCAAAACAACAAAATCTCTTGCTGATGCAAAAAAGCATCAGTAAGAGAAACGGCTTTCACATTACACATGGTCATTTGATTTATTGTTCATTTATTTTTCATCGTTATTGAGGCTCCAAAGCTTGGATTAGCCTATTTTATCTCTTGTATTTTAATCCCCCTATATGGGCTCTCTTAAATAAGCATGACGATAAAGAGCAATGTACAAAATTTTGATTAATGAAGCTCTGAGCAAGTTTAAAAGATGAATCTGTAATTTGTCCAGTAGTGTGCCTCCACCACAGTTCTTTCTAAAGGACTAATAGAACATACAAATGCCCAGTGTTGCACATCATTGAAAGACCTGTGAGGTAATGATACTACAAATCTGATAAGGTAAGAGGTGATAAAGAGGAAGCAGTTCGATTTACACAATTAGAGGTAAACTGTTTATGTCAGCCGATTCATTGGCTCTTTATGACATCATATACTGACTGGTGTACACACATGCACAAATGAAACAACCTAGAAAGATAAAGAGGCCATAGATTTCCGTCCCTTCCTGTTCTGTCCTCCCTCAGCCTCGGCCTTGAGCGATAGCTCTAAGTAACTTATGTGATGGTGAAGTTATCACCGTGATTGATGGAGCCCCAAAGGAATCAATAGCATGCATGCCTCTGATGCAGAAAAATGCCTAGATATTTCATAGCCATTAACTGACCACAGTTACCATACTCAGGGCAATGTTTCTCAATTTGACCTGCCTCTTCATATCAGGAGGTAGGTTAGATATGAAATATCAAAGAGTCACATACAAAATGAAAAGATGCACGTGTACTGATTCTACTCTCTGTTGAAAGCGTTGGGGCCTGAGCAGGAGGGCCGCCGGTCTGTTTCTTGGGTCAAAGGAAATTTGTTAACAACGTCTGCTAGATGTCTGCTATCCCTTTTTAAGTGATAGTGTTTACAGGCAGGCTAGATGATTTATGACCTTGCCTCCCAAAATTGTATATCGCTGTCCATTTCTGAGATACTACATGTAAAGCAAAGTCAATTAAATGATTTGGTGACATGGTGTTTTATCAGAGGGGGTAACATTGCAAATAGAAGCACTGCCTTGGTCAGTCATTTGACCTTTAATTATCTTCTCTTAAAACTGGATAAGATAAAGCTTTGGACCCAATGAAAACATGTTGTTATCTATCCTTTCAATTACCTCAGTCCCCTGATGAAGAGGAGGAGGGATTACATTGGAAATGGGGGAAAGAATAGGAAAAAGCCTGTTATTTTATAGGCAGTGATTATCTCAAAGGCAGCATGTTTTGACTGTATTTCTGTATCCTAGTGCTTTCTTTTTATTGTAATAGTATTTCCATTTTGTCAAAACAGACTGTTTTAGGCCTTTGCTTTTAGTCATGCCATATATATTTTCTATCATTGTCTTTTTCTTTTTTGGTCTTAAAAAATAACCTTAAAAAATAAACTTAAATTATATTATAATTACCATTAAATATTTTGTCACATACAGTTGTTTTTTTCAAGTGGCTCTTCCCTTCTTCTCACAAATGTAAATGTTTTGCTACTGACCGTTGATTGCATAACGTGCTCTTTAACAAGGTTAGAGTCATGCTACTGGCTCTGTGAAGCTTTACTTACGCACCGCTGTGCTTTGAGATAAACTTCAATGTCAGCACATTAGTAAGTTCAGTTGTGGTTGTAAATAAAAACAATCTAAATCAAAAAGATTGAGAAATACATTCTTTCCTAATATTTTTGGCAAAACAAACATTTTTATTTTTACCCTCAAGCCTAAGTCTAAAATGCAGATGTTTCAGCTGAAAATTGAGGCTTACAAGTACTTAGGGTATTATTAAAAGCAGTTGTAAATAAACAATATCACAGTATTTTTTATAGAGCAGATCATTAGATTGTTATTTGAAAAATATTAAATGGAAAACAGGAATAAAGAAACTTGACACTAAGTCTGAAATTCCCTGTCAAGAGAATAACTAACTAATTGATTTTCATCTGATGAAATTCTTGATGAATTAGTGTGTGGAACTTCCTTTCAGATCTGACAGAACATGGGTGTCCCAACAGCCAGAATACTGAAATTAATCACAACCTTTTTTGGAAAGCAATGACTCTGTAAATAAAATTAACAAAGCAGATGAGAGGGCCAATATGGTCATGTCCCATTGACACTAAAGTCACAATAGAGCAGAATATTTTCTACTTGGCATTGTATGTCTTTCTGAGGCCCAAGCAGCTGGGATTCTATTAATTAACTTGGCATTAGCAACGTTTGGTTTTTGTTCAGCACCGAGTGCACAAGGGTGTTTTAAGACGGTTAAATTAGGGCTCAGGAACAGGGGAATGCGTGCACCAGATTCAGTGAAAATTACAGCCAGTCAAACCACGAGGGAAGAAGCCTCTTCTGGAAGTTCTCTGTAATTTAACATGGCTGTCAATCACTGTTTCTAAAGAGCCCCTAAATCCCTTGTCTGTAGTGGGGATAAATCAACAACGCCAGGGATTGGCAACAGCTCTATTTCTCAGTAAATTTTTCTCCAAAACCCTGAAAAACAGATGTCCAACATTCAAATATTAAATAAATGTTGATGGGCGGAAGTTTGTTTTGAAAGCAAGCCAAATCACCATTGTTCAGTGTCCCAATAAAAGCAACCCAATATACATGTGGAAGATACACATCCAAATTATGATGTAACACAGGAGGTTATATTATGAAACAATCTTTGAGTGACTTGATAGCTCACTGGTGCAAGAAATGCTTCTAGAAATGATGTTTCCTCTTTTGTTTTTAGGTTGATGAAAAATTCTGTCCATGTACTCTGAGTATAATTGATTGCTCATTTAACTGTATGCATTGTTACAAAATCTTTCAGCAGCTGTAACAGTTTTTTCTTTACAGTACAAGTGAGGAAAACTTGTCATTATTATTGGCTTAAGTGTGAGACCCCACGTATTACATCACCCTCATGGCTATCACCAGAATCCCTTCAGCTTTACAGAGCTTTATAGTGACTTTCAGCTCATTGTTTAGCTGGACAACTTTGCTATTTTGGTTCACTCTCTGCTCTCATAGTGTCATTTTTTGAAATATAAAATCTACTGTACACTACCTGCTCAGCACCAAACAGCAGATAAACATGGTTAGCAACTAGCTAATAGTGGAGAAGCTACAGCAGCGATACTTCACTCAGGCGTTAGTAAGGACCAAGACAGAAAACGAGACAGAAATGAGACTAAATATTGGATTGTATAAGTGGCCAGAAACACTTCAAAGGGACCAGTTTAATGTTTATCTGTAATGAAGTGTGTTAATGCAGACAGTGTGGATGTTAAACTATAAGAATACTAACTTACCAGTTCAAAAGAGAAGGAAGAAAATTAACACAAAAAACTCTATAGTTCCTCAAGGTGTGCACTCATAGGGAAACTTAAAGAAAGTGAATCCCCCAAAAGTTCCCCCTCTTTCTCCTCTTTCGCCCTAATTATTTGCCTTTTTGAGCTTACGATCAGCTTCTTAAATAATTGATCTTCAGGAAGGACCTCACCCCTTTTCCAAACATTCATTGGCTGCCAGAACTTATCCATAAGACTGATTGGTTCTTACATTTTCACCTCATATCCTTCCTCTTTCTATAGGTAGTTTATACTGCCAGTACTTGCAAGACCCCTTTGCTCTAGTCACAAATACAAACAATAAAAATATCAATCTAATAATAAAACATATCATGTAGATTCAACAAACCATGAATATGTTATCTTTTCTAACTTCCAATTTGTATAAAGCAGGTCTCAATTTGAAAACAAGACAAAATGAGCATCACTTTTTATACATCTTAAATGCATCACACAAATGAAAATCACACAAAAAATGCAGAAAAGACATCAAAGAAAAACTTCTCTTCTGTTCTTTTAATTTCAAAATGATGTTGCTTTCATTTTCATAAGAGACATCCTTACAAAAGACAAGTCTTAAAGTTTGCTAAAAATGTATAGGAGACCTATTATGCTTTTCCATATTATATACTTTTCTACAATGTTACAATGTTGGGTGTTTGTGTTAAACATGGCCAAAGCTTTAAATAATGAGGTAAATTATTTAATAGAAATCCTTGTGAGAAAAACCTCATATTTCCTCCGTCGATGGTCCGGTCTCGTCCAATCAGAGACAGGAGCATCTACAGCTTGTTTCAGACAGAGGCAGAAATGAAGGTAGAAAATATTTTTTTGAACTTTGAATCATGCAAAGCTGCCATACAGGAGTCACAGTACGACAATATAGGACCGGAAAAGCAGTATAATAGGTCTTCTTTAAAAATTACATAAACTTAAAAGGTAAAACTGTTGAATTAGCCTCTTTATCACACCTTTTTTCACATCTCCCCTCATGTGCACTACACACACAAATGCGTCATCAGGGACATTTTACCTTTTGGTTTAATTCAAAGCAAAAGAGTGGACCTTAGTGTCCTCAAACTGGAAACTAGCGTTATTTTCAGACTTCAGTATGCACTGACGCTGAGCATGTCTAACCATACACAGACAAAGGTCTCTGAAGGTAAAGGTCTCTTAAGGTAAAGATGAGGTCAGGCACAAGAGATGCAAAGATATAGGACTTAAATATTTCTTACTTAAAATGTTGTACTTTGGTAATATGAGCTAAGCAGTCAACAATTATAACTCTTAAAGCAAAGGCAAATCATTTTACTATATGGCTTGTATATCAGTCAGGCAGTCAAACTGTTTCTATGAAGGCCCCCCAAGAACCAGAACCAGTCACGTCCAGTGTCCTTTTCTTCACATTTATCCTGCTCTCACAATAGTTCACAGCTTGTCTCCGCTGTCCCCAAGTGGCCAAACAAATCAGTCATTGCAGGTATAAATAATAATTTTGGATTTGTGACATTGCTCCCTCCCTAAATGTACATACGGTATCTGTCAAATAGTCATTTTCTGTTTTATAATGCACTGAAAGTGACACTGACCCCAGCTGCTACACAAAACAAAAAAATGCCTCAGACATTTTAGAATAACCTATATTAGATTTCTAGCTAATGTGATACATTCTATATCTAGTGTTGCACCACAGCTTGCCAAATGACCCAGTAAACTATCAATGGGATGTTTGGACAATTTTATGGAATGACCTGGCTGTTATGTGTACCTATAGTACACCAACCTTATTGCACGAGAAGTAAGTAAAAATTATGGACTTTAAAATAACAGTTGACTTTACACTTATCAGTGACAGTATTTTGATAACAAAGATGAAGTATGTTAAGAGCTGTGATATCTGTAAAGACATTTAATCAGACAAATTACTAAAAATAAGATTTTCAAGCACATTAAACCCTAAACAAGTGGACACCATCTGGTATCTATGAGTGAATGACAGTCTGAATAGGAGTGACTGTCTCACTATGGCCAAAATATGCAAATCCATTCTGCAAAGCTCCACTGTAATTGATGTAATTAATTTGGGCAGACATATAAGGTTATTATGGTAATAATAAAAAAAATCTATTTTTTTGAACAATGTTGGAAGCATTGGTTTTAGTAATACTTCAATAGGAAAAGCCAGATTTTAGTTATGCTTTTAATTTGTATGTTTAATCAGGGGTCATAGTCCACAGAAGAACTTCATTAGTTCTATCCATTGTTTTGTGCACACTGATATGACACAGCCTCCTGTGGCCCCTAAAGGTTTTGGATATTAAGGAGTAAATCAGGTCATACGCAGACCTAGTGTCCAGCAGAGACCTAGGGGGCACACCAAGGTCTGAACTAAAGTTTATATTTTGACACATTTTGATGCATCCACTAGACTTTACATGACAGACCTGCGTCCTGTAGTCATCATCTATGTGGGCTGCGTCTCCCTGTACTTGACATTGATTGGTTTTTAAACAATTCTGAGGGTGACTTTCACAAGAATGAGTAAATGATGGATGAACATTTAATATTGTTGCCTGTATTGTTATTTTGGCATTACTACCTGTAGCCTACTCGAGGCTCGTTGAAATTCACCAAATAAACGCCCTCATTGGGCGAACATTATATCATCACCACCAGGCAGGAAAGGAGAAGAAGACATCAAGCAATCCCTCTGCATCTCTGTTCAAGGAGAGAGACCAAAGACGTGAGTGGCAGTTTGCTTCCATAATGGCTGTCTGTATCAAAAGTTGAGCTGTCGTGGGAGATTGATTGTGTCTTCATTTCAATGCATTTCTCTGTGCATTTTTTTGTTTCTGGTTCAAACAGTCACCGCTTCCTGTAAATGGTCTGAAAGTCAGAACCATCCAAAAAATGCTTTCACACTAGAAATGAACCGAACGATGGTTCAGTTTGATACGGACAGAGACTACCTCTTTTCATCGTTTGTTTGGCCCAGACCGTGGTCCAGGGGAGGCTTCACACCTGCAACTTGGTTCAGATCAAACTGAAAAGTCCGTACCAAACAGGGTAGGTGTGAAAGCCCCCCTAGTCTCACTCAGGCCTTTCTAGAGTGAAATCATCAGCACAGGGACTGATATGGTACTTGCCATACTGACAAATTAAAACCCCGCCTTAACCATAACTGTTGACAGTGTTATGACTTAACAACAGAAACAACTAGCATTTAAGCAGCAGCGGTACATAATGATATTGATTATTATATAACCATATTGTATGGCAGGCTTTAGCAAGCAGCATTTATAGGATTTTTTCCTTTAACTTCACTGATAAAGTGAAAGTTGGAGATTTTGACATTTTTAACGACAGAGGAAGATTCAACAGTGGACTGGGCAGACAGTGCACCAGCCAGCTCATCCCTGATAAATTAACTATGGACAACACAGTGCCAAACCCATCACTGCTTCGACAGCTTAAGTAGTGCTAGGTGTAATAAATGATTCAGTAGTCCCAAGAAGTAGGGTGTCAATTTGTAATGTCCTCCAAATGCCCAACCACCTCTGCCTACAGCCACAGAGCTTACAGATTTGTCTGAAACCAGCTGTAAATTTAATTTTAATGGTGTGACACCTTTCGCTGAGTCATGCACTTTCCCCCCTTCTATGCCTTTCCCCACTCCTCTCTGCTTTTTTCAATGCTGTCACAAAACAGTCTTTCTCTCTGCCTTGTATTATCTCTGTCAGCAGAGGGCCCATGGATCTATCAGGCCAAGCTGGGAAATACAGATAGTGACAGGGGTAATGTGGACCGGGTCACTTCACATGCCTTAACTTGTCCTTTCTTCCAACACTCAATCGTCTGCAAACCACAGGTTGAGAATTTATCTCTACGACTTCCACTCAGCTTTGTGTCATTTGTTTACTCACTTCTAGCCAAATCAAAGGTTGGATAAGAAAAATACACAGGGAAAAATGTTACAAGAAAAGACTTTTCCAACACTTTTCATATTCAGAAAGTTATTTCGTGTTAAACCCCACCTCCCCAACCTAAATCAGTGGCTCAGTGATTAGATGCCAGAAACTGACAAAACAGAAACATGAGATTCTGCTATCACTTCAATCATCTGATTTGATTACCATTGGCCTGATCATGTGTCTTACACAATACAAAGACTAAAAGAAGGGAGGTCTGGGCAAGTAAAAGCATTGATGTGCGGCTAATGGTAATGAACAGCTCTAATCCCTGGTACATGAGGCTTGGTCATGGGTTCCAACAAAAACACTTTGTTCAAAGGTGGGAAACCGGTGAGGCATCCTGTCCTTGTTGCTGCAAAACTGTCTAATGATTGGACAGGGCATTTAATTGCACAATGGATGGTTCAATATGGAGGCTTAGGATGGATTTTTGCATTACTAATACCTAGTGAAGCTTCTTGCTCGCAAGTGAAAAGAAGCTGGCATGCATACACCTACCCCTGGCTTCTATAAATGATGTTTAAATAATTCTAATTTATTTTCCTAATTATGCAGTGATGATAAATGGAAATGCTGCCTGGATAATGTTCACAAGCAATGTTATTTCATGATAAGAAAGTGCTGCATGTGTGTACTGTATGCAAGTCACAGGGAGTTGGCTGCGATGAATAAATGGGGTGGGCATACAAAACATAAGACTTTCATAACAAGGACTGGTGTTTGCACTTTGAGTAAAGTGTGTGCTAAGTTTAGGCAACAACTTTCATTTTGAAGTAAACACGTCCTGTCTCAAGGTTCAGGTCACTGTGGACCTTTTCTTCAGTAAACCAGATCTTTTAACCAACCTTAACCAAGTACTCTGAGTGCCTAAACATAAATAAAAAATGTTTAATAATGTTTTAGCTTCTACCATCTACCATGTTCCTATCTATATTTTGTTGCTTTTCAGATATCTACCTTAACAATGTTTCATTATGATCTTAATTTAAAAAAGGCAAACAAAAAAACTAAAGCACCACAATCCAGCTACCATTACGTTTGCTAAAAACCTATTTGCATTTGCAAATAGTGACG
Organism: Lepomis gibbosus; assembly: GCA_029875015.1. Taxonomy (NCBI): domain Eukaryota; kingdom Metazoa; phylum Chordata; class Actinopteri; order Centrarchiformes; family Centrarchidae; genus Lepomis; species Lepomis gibbosus. The sequence continues at coordinate 29,899 of JAPMOB010207388.1, forward strand.
AACCGTAGCAATAATAAATACAACAACAACAACAACAACAACAAATACAACAAGATAAATGTGGCCCGTACTATGAAATTTGCATAGGTGTTAACTGAAGTCTGTTGAAAAGAAATTTTCTTAAAACTTTTGTTTCTGGTGAGAAACAAGAAAGGTTTTCCAAACCCTGTCCTACTTGCAACAACAGATCCAGAATGACACTTCTCTCCCTATCATACCAAATGCTACGTCATACTTTATTTAATGTTATAGGAAACCCTTTAATGAAACATGTGACATAGGCTATATTTCTTTAATACATAGGCATTAACAAAATATTTAAACTGTAAATGTATATAAGCTGGCTGTCTACCTTTAATCCAGGCATTATGCACTGTGCAGCTATGCTACAGTACAGGAGAAAATGTAAACATTGAAGTGACTTCTATAAGCAGACATTGTATTAAAGGACTTAAATCAGGACTGTTGGCTAAAAACTGAACTGGGGCATTTCAGCTGAAGAGGATTGTTATTCCCGGGATGTTATTGTGCAAGATTTGTGTGAGTCATCTCTTTGGTAAACCGTGTTTATAGACTGACGTAGGTTGATAATGTGGAAGTTTTCTGATGGCACTGATTCCTGGGCAGTTAGTACTCATGACGTTTTTCCTTTCTTGCTATTTGTGCCACTAAATTGCAAAACTAAACATTGCATGGGACAAATCTTATTAGACTTGGGGCCATCAAACATTTACATTAAAATACAGAATGCAGGTTCAGGTGAAGTACGGGCTAGTGAAGACACATAGTCAGCTATGCTGATTGACTTCACCTTCAAGCATTGATGTTGAGGAGGGGACTTTCTATCTCTTGTCGGAAGACAAATTGTGTGTTTGTTCTTTTCTGTCAGTGCACATACACCACCCCCAAGAAGTACTAGTGTTGATATGAGTTCCCTTGTACAGACACAAGCTCTGGCTGTTGTATTGAAAAAAGGAGGCTGTGTATGCTGGGATGGCCATGGGGGAGTTTTCGCTTTCATCAACGAGGTCAGCCTCTCAGCAAGAGCTTGTTGCTGCCTAGTAGTTTATCTGCAATACATCATCGGTGATGGATGGGTAATGGAGAAGCCATAGCCTTCTCATTCACAGCACTATATCATTTCTGATAAATCTCCAAGCTATATGTTCATTGGGTTTCAATGATAGGCTTCCTCCATGGCAGCATACTCAAGGCATAAAGGCACACTGGTCTATCCATATCTGGCCTCTCAATTCCTCCACTTTCTTCTGGAGGAGAAATGACTGATAATGTCTGCGCTGTTGAAATGTGTCACTATGAAAAAGGATACCCACTGTTCTGCAGATCATAATTATTTTTGCTATCATTTTAATGTTTTAAACATTTATACTAGGCATGTTAAAAAAGAATACATTAGCAACAATAGGGGCTGCAGTGGGAATTCTTTGTCAAATGTTTATTACAGTTCAGTTTTGTTCACCAGTGAACATCTTAACGGGGGTAGTTGTAAGTTCAGTGTCTAACCTAAGGGCACTTTGACTGTAGTTGGTGTTAAACTATTTCTTTTTGTTTAGCCTGTCCAGGGATTTGTGCCAGCAACTTTTTTGACATGAATTTACTTCTGTAACTAAATACAATTTGCATGATTCAAAACTTTACCAAAGCACTCTAAGCCCGCTGTTCTTATGGCATCATATGAACGAGTGAATGTTTGTTCAGAAAAATAGCACATTATCTATATGAGATTGCGAATGTGATCTGTGTTTACTGAAGGCTAGACAAAGCAGCTTACCTTCCTCATCCTTCTCCACAGTTGTTTTATCAATCCTACAATCCCACTGAATTAGCGGCCACACTGTTAAGCACTGAAGCTGCCATACCATGATAAATATCTCGAATGAAAACACTGATTACTATCTCAGTATTACCGTTGTTGCTTCTAGCTGAAAACAAGGTTATCTCACCTTTATAACACTGCCTCTGGTTTCAACTTAAAGCTTCTTCTCATCAGGGTCATCATTAAGCCTCGGATTGGCTATTACACAAAGTGCTGTTTGTGGTATAATAAGGACAACCATAGAGTGCATTGGGGAACTGGTTATGATATCATGAGAAGTTCCGGTAGATTGAAACATTAACCCTGAAGAGTCTCATTAAGTCTTTTTCACCACCCACTAAGGAGAAGTGTCAATGGGGTTGTTCCTGAGATTTTGTTCAATAAAGGGTAAAAAATGACGATTACTACTCAATGTCTTAAGGAGCAGCAGAATTTGCTTTGTGATGAGAGAAAAAGTTTAATATTCCCTTTGAGTAGTTTAAAAGTTCCCTCTGTTCACCTTTTGTCCTGGCCATACAGTGATAAGCATATACCATAATAAACAGGGTATGATACTGTTGGTACTGGCTTATATTCTAATACTGAATCTGTAGAGCAGGAATAGATAGAAGGTAACACGAGATAGCTTGAGGTAATCTGTATAAAGTATGAGGTATATTCATCCCCTGCACCAAATAATCCTAGCTATTTTAAATATAGAAAAGATAACTGTTGGTCTGATGGTATTCTGGGGAAATGATAGACGGTGAAATGGAGCCAAAATGAATAGGCCCTTAGTTGAACAGACCTAAATTCATTTCACAGGCCTAGTGGAATGGAGTTATCTGAATCAACTGTCCTCCATGGCTGCCTGAGGGATATTGGAGACGGCTAAGGTCAAATTATAAGGGGGGTTCAGCTTGTGTGTGACTGTGGAGGAATTGCCTTAAGAATTTGCAGGAGCCTGATAGTCAGCCAGTCAGCTACACTAAGATCTACTAAGACGGAGCACAGAATAGGGAAAAAACGCAAATCCTGTTGTGTAATAAAGTGGCTATTGTGAAAAAGGTAAAATCAAACAAGCTTGTAAGTGAAACCAAATAGCCCCCCCCCCCAAAAAAAAGGTTATATCTCTGATTCAGAGTGACTCATCACTGACATGGATGTGAACTCCCTTCTTGGCATTAGAAAATGAAGAATGACAGTGAAAAAGGCCAAATATTACACGTGACATCCCCCTCCATATTGGAGGAAGATTTTCCATACCCGTCCAGGCAGTCATAGAGCTAAAATGAATGTGATGCTCTCCAGACACTCCCAGGTCCTCTAATGAGACTGTGTTTAAGGTGTAAATTAGTTACACAGCCTTGCTCATCACAGACACTGGAGCAGGAAATCCATTGGGTCGCTCCAGTTCCACCAAACATGATGGAGATCCATTTCATGAACATCACTCATTAATATGCTAATGGAGGTCATTAATGGTTGATAGTGAATTTAATTGAATTACAGTACTTAGTGGGTCATGGCCAAGAAGAAAGGGACACTGTTTCAAACAAAGAGCCTTTTTGAGGGAAAAAAGTATTTGTGGTGAAATGTTAAGTGTTTTTTTGTCATACATAATGCAATCACATGAAGTGGTTATTAATTATCATGTTTTGTTTGCTGTTATGCAAAGAGAGCACTTTTGGTAAGGCTTCACTAATATAAATATTACTAAATCACTTATCCAATCAAGAATTTCAGTAGTTTTTAATCTAAAAGTTAAACTTTGATGATCCCAGAGGCCCCAAACAGTGTGAAGCTGGTTATTCAGCACCATGGACAGCGCCACATCCATAAGCTTATCATCAGCAACCACAGAACTGCAAGGGTTTAATATGAATGATACATGGATTGGGATGGGAACAACACTGTCATTTTTTTAATTTAGCACACAGATGGATGGATACACTTAAGAAAATAGTTAAATTAATGACATTCTTCTAACAAGTTGTCGCTTTTTGAGGCACCATCCTGATCACAATTGACAGTTAGGAATATAAAATGTAGTCTGTGTCACACCGAATCTGGCACAAATCTCTGCTGGGACGCGACATAAATCAACTTCAGAACCACGGACAGCTACAGCACAGCACAGCATACTAAATGGACAATGAAACACACAGGGAACTGGGTTAATTAGCACCACACTGAGGCTGCTGTGCCTGTAGAATTCCAAGATCTGATTGCTTTCACAGATTAATTTCTACTGTTTCTGGGTAAATTTAGTTTATTTTCTTTAGTCGTAGCAGAATCATGACTTAACAAATGACCCATGGACACCACCCACATTGGATGATATATAATATAGTAACCACATTAGTCACATGTCTCAATGTTTATCAGGATTGTCAACATGCACAGGAGTGTGTCCACACCGCTGAGGGATTCAAATTGTATTAAAGACGTAATTCAATAAAAATTAGCCTCTTTTTCTCACTGCATATTAATTATTCCTGCAGAGCAGTACGAGCCAATAAAAGACAGAAGAATCTGCCTTCCTGACCAGTTCAAATCCTACAAGCTCTGGCGCTAGTTTTGATCAGTGCAGTCTGAAATGAATTCAGGTGTCTGGGCATACAGTTTAACAGCGCTGATCCCTGTAACTATAATGTGTGCTGTCATAGTCATTATGAAAATGCCAGCATCTATATTCATTCTCTCAGTAGCTATAGTCTCTGCTGCATGGTGATTTGAGCAGAGGTGCCTTTGCTGTGCCACTTAATGACTCATGGTTCATGCATAGGCATGCTCCACAAGACAAAACCGAAGAGGATTAGACATGCTACAACACCTTCGCTCTCCTCTGACTAATGTGACAGCTCAGACAGTTAAGGACTTAAATGTTGACGTCCTCTCTGGAGGCGCTTTTGGAGTGGACCAGCCAAGCAGTTATGGGGCTATTCAATTACCTCCATTGCCCATGTCTTAATAAATAACTGCGGCATTAAAATAACTATATTTGGGCATAAAGTTAATGCCAAATAGTGTCATTTCGCTTAGGGCACTCCAATGAGAAGGAAACTGTTAACAAAACGCTTGTTATCATTCTCGCCACGTCGGCTACCTTATTCTACCCTCCTCTGGCAGCAATTACAGAGGGCTCCTTGTGTCTTAAACATGTGACTAAGTGAGAGAGGGGCACAGGGGAGAGCCGAGGCGCCCATGCCTGTTATCTGCTGCTTGGCGCCTACCTACAAATTCTACAGGATCTGGCTCCTCCGCTCCTGCACAGAGCGATGCAGAGTAGGCGGGTCAAGTAAAAAAAAAACGCTGGGGTGGAATTCGTAACGGGATATTTAACCATCTTCGTGGGGCGGCTGTCCGCGTCCCGCTAGCCGCATTCCGTCGCTGGACTCCGCCGGTTTCTGGCTGTGACAAATGCGCAAACGCGTCTTTTTAATCTTCTAATCGACAGCCCCTTTGCGCTCCTCGAGTCTCCCTCCTCCTCTTCTTCCTGCTCCTCTCTCTCCTCCTCTACTCGTCTTTCCTCTTGACTACATCTCCTGCTGGATGATTTCATTTTGTAAAGTCATTATCCCCAGAAAGGTCAAAGCCTCTGCTTCTAGGAACGTTGAATTACAGTGGGATAAGCCGACTTTTCGCCCCCAAAGTTTCTCACTGGTGTAGAACAGTGCGACGGATTGGTACGGAACAGCCTTCCTCACCGATCACTTTTACCTCTTTTCGGATCCCTGAGTGTGTATTAGTGTTTTTGGAGTGCTGTTTTTTCTCCGCGGAGTTGCTATTGAACCCTGACAAACTGTGAAATGAGTGTATCTACAATTTCGGCAGGTCGCCAGCGAGATTCAGCAGGAGAATGGGAAATACTCAGTTAAACTTTATCTGCTGTTCCAAACCGCGGTAAGTTCTTGTAATTATGCTTTTTTGTCGAATCCGGATGTGTGAATATAAAGTAGAATTCCTAAACATCTAAAAAAAAACATACCTGTTGATATTTTTTGCTTATTTCTTTCTGGTAAATAAATAAGCATACTTACCAACAGTGTACTTGACCCTGGTAGCACTCTAAAATCTGCTGTGCTGTGACATGTGTGAAAAGATTTGAGGCTTGACACAACACCCACAAATGAACACACACAAACACCTCTGCACAAACATGACTACAGACTCACACCTGCACATGCATACAAACACACTCACAAACTATCTACTGCCGCTTTCAGGAAAGCATGCACAATATTATTTTCATGTTTTGTCAGTATACATATGAGCACAATCAGACTCATCTCCTACCTTTCTCAATACCTTCTTCCTTTTCACCTCCCCCTTACCCACACTGACACCCTTTATCTGCCTTTCCAACAAACATCTCTAATCTATATTCCTTAGGGTGTATTGGCATTCTCGCCTGTTGAGGATCAGATCTCTAACACTGATGTGTGCACAGAGCATGGTTTGCCAAGCACCAGTGAGGCAGAAAACCCAGCTCTCTCTCAGCCTGGAAAAAATAGAAGGAAAAAAAGTTCCACTGATTTCATAATTATACTTTTCACCCTCAAGCGTCACCCTCAAAGAAGGCACATGAGTCAGGGCAGCCTTTTGGGATTGTCAGTGGAGGCTCTGATAATGAGCCAAACGCCCTAGAAAAAAACAAATATCATTTTAAATGCAATCATACCGGCCCAAGGGCAGGCAGGCATAGGTGTTATTTGTAGTATTTTAAATTTACCTTTATATTATCTTAAATTAAATAACCCACTACAGCTACAGTTGTTTTGTAGCTGAGCTTTTTGGGGGAGAAAACAATGAATCAATGCTGTAATTCTCATTGCCACTTGCCAGTGTTGGGCAGTGTCAAATCCTCAGACTTTTTATAGGGCCACAACAGGGCTACTGTTCAGCTGTGTCCTCCATCTATCCTGGGAGACTGAAGCATCCGACCGTGTAGAGGCCTGAAAGGCACACTGTCTCTTCTTATGAAAAGAGAGATTTCTCCCCTTGTATCGCTCACCTGCCCTACAATAAGAATGAAGTTAACAGTGCTACACTTTTCTACATTTTCTCACTGTCAGGGTATCCAGCCAGGCTAAATGTGTTTACTTTTATGCCTGTGACATCGGGGATTAGCTTGTTTGTCAAGATGCTGATGATAAGACCAGCTGCCTGTAATGGACATGTACTTGAGAGGAGACAAATTGGGCTTGAAAAACACTTTTACACTGCGATTGTGACTGAGCAGGGAGCCATCTATAGGCTTGTAGACTAATGTCAAGCGGAGGAATTACATGCCCGAGAGGATGCCTTGTTCTTACACTTTAGTCTTGGGTGCCTGATAGGACTGGATATGGCATCATTGGTATGTGTGATGGCTAGGGGAAGAATGGGAAAGGAGGGAGGAAACAACCCTGCCACCTCCTCTCAAAGCCACTGTAAACGCACTACAAGGGAATAACACTGTTGAGTCTTTCTAATACAGTTTCAGTTTGATACATAATGTTCTCCACCTTTTAGCTTTTGGTAGGGGGCGGTTTTGATTGGGTGATGCTAACAAGTGTCGGGCTTAATGAATGTGAAATACCACTGCAGCATATTTGATCATAACAGTTATTTACTGGGAAGTTTGAGTTTGAAGAGGAAGGTAAAAATGAAGTCTAAAATAAGATGATAAGGGATAGAAAGAGAGGTGGGAAGAAAGAAATAAAAATGAAAAGAGGAAAAAAACTGACTTTGCAGGTTTTGGTGATATTTTGGGGTCAAGTTATGCTAGCCACAGCCCATTATTTTATGATAATGAGCAAACCGTTAAGGTTAACTTCAATCTAAAATGATGAAGAAGAGCGGTTGGAAGGACAGAAGGGAAAAGAAGAAGAGATGAAAAGATCACAATAAAGCAAAAGAGGAGAGAACAATAAAAGTGTAAAAAATGTCTCATTGAGGGATTTGAGACTGACTAGGGCGTTAAAATAGAATCTCACAGATTAAGTGCAACTGGGGCATTAAACCAAAATCTCCCTTTGAGGCAACTGGTAATTGAATGTTGAGTCTGAACGTATTCAGTAAAAGCACACACACAGTAACGGACAGACACAAGACTGCTCTTATGGTCACAAAAAGCAATGGGCTCAATTTTTATATTATGTTTTACAAATCAAGCGCAGACCTCTAGCTAAAACAGCTAGGCATCAGACATTCAAATATTGTAACCATGGCTATGACCATATAATAAGCATGAAAGAAATGACTAACCTAATGTAGGTTTACCACAAATAACTCATCACTAATATTAACCAAATTATTGTTACCACAAATCAAAGCCTTTAAAAGGAACTTGTGAAGTTAGGGATCAAGTGGTTTAAGTCACTCTTGTTATGTGACTGATAATAAAAACAGACAAAAATATTTAATGGGAGGGTGGCCCTGTTGTGGCCCTGTTGTGGCTAAAGGTTGAGCTTCAAACAAAGTGACATGAAAGCCACTCTTTTAATACATTATATCGCTTACCTCTTTTACATTGGAAGGAAGTGAAGAAAGAATAGTAGAAAATAACGTTTTTGTTCAAATTTTGGGTATTGAAGAAGCTAGTGTGGCAGCATAAGATGCAAACAGAATAAAGAACGAAAAAACAGGGATAAAATGCCTTTAATTTAAGAGCAACCTGTGTCCCTGTTTGTACAAGGCCACTAGCAGAAGAGGTCTATTTGTTTTTTTTACTGTGATTAACTGACGGTCCACTCTGTATGTTCTTGGCCACTCATATGCAGCCATATAAAAGTGTGGCAGTGAGAACTTTACAGTCTGGGTAGCAATCATTAAGGTGACTTTTCCCCTGTTTGCTTTCAACTTCAGTTTTTTTTGTACAATAGTTTGAAATTATTTACTACGACACCCTTGCAGAATAAAAATCCTAACTTAGTTTTAACTTCCTAAAAGCTCCACATGTACACACATATAGACACTGATAGAAACCACCAGCTGAGTAATGGATTGAGTCCACCTAAATAATTAATCCCCTATTGCTGCCACAGCCACCAAAGGGAACATATACACACACATTGTATACAGTCTGACAACCACACATACTCCCTGCTTGTACTGCCATACTTATATTGATCATCAACTCTCAAAAATCAAAAGTTTGTTTAGAATTGATTTGGAGGAGCTTGAACAGATGAGAGGGTACGTGTTTTGGATCATTTTTGCGTAATGATGTGAATTTTTGATGACAGTGTATGAAGGGACTGGGCTCATTGCTATCAATCTTCCATAATGAATTGTCACTGTATTACAAAAGGAGGGTCTGTGTTTGTTATCAGTTTATTGCTTCTTCCAGCCAAATCTCTATCTTGCTGTACTGAGAGGAAGGATTTTGTGGCCTGATCTGTTTCCATGCTAGCCTAGAAGACGTATGCAGTAGAGTTTCTACGCTTTTATAAGCTACTGTCTTATTTTGTAAATGGTGGAAGAAGGATAAAATGGGATTTTACAAAGACACAGTTTCTGATCTGAAGTATGCTCATGCTAGTAAAATAGAACTACACATTGTACGCTGCGTAACAACATCAACTCCTTCGTTCCTGTCATAGTTACTTTGGGCATATAGAGGGTTTTGTCACTTAAATGTAAACATATGTCGTTTTGGTGCACCTGCTGACTCGATTTATGCTGTTGGTCTTCTTGAAGGGTCTGTTTACAAATGTGCAAGGCCAGTTTGTGGCAAAGAGAACGGTTATCACTTCAATATATTGCTACATATTGGTTTTTAATAAGGTCTAATAAGGTTTAATAAATATTTGGTTCACATAGAGCAGGTGGGTTTATGGGTCTAAAGCCAACTTCATAATAACATATGGTTTAAGAAAGATACAGTTAATGTTGTCTTCCTATTAAAAATAGGTCTAAACATACAGAATCTCCATATACATTAGTCTAAATCATTGTCGCAGCAGCCCATGTAAATAACAAATGTAAATAAGTTTCTTTGTTGTGTTTAAAACTCATTTACATACAAAGAGGATTTACAAGAGATGAAAAAATTGAAGCGAAAATAAATATAAAAAATATTGCAGTTTAAATCAGACTTTACAGTGATAAAAGAAGGATTTTTTTAGGTTAACAGTTCATAGTTACTACATTTGAATTTGGAGATGATGATAAGACATATGTCTTGGGTAGTTGAGGTTCTGATTAGATCCGAAACATCTCCAGGAGGCTCAAATGTAAATTTAGCAGTCAACAGAAAAACACCTACACAATTCTTTGTGCAGAAATACACAGCCTCACACATCAACACTGCAAACACACTTTCATTTGACCTTCCCCACAGCAACCTAGCGTTTCAGGTATTATTGGTGTGAATGTTAATGCCTGATGCTTATATTTCCATGTTTGAAGATCTGTATGTGTGTGTTCATGATTGTTCATGTAAGTGCTGACATAGTGATATTTTTTGTCTTTGATGTCTTCTTCCTAGACACCATGGGAGATCATCCTTTGTATTTGTTTGTACTATAAGACAGCCGGATGAGTGCAACTGGCAGTCATATATTATAATTTCACAAAGGCTGTGTTTTACCCCTGGCGCCAGTAGGAGAGGTATTGTTGACAGTTGTAGGAGGGAAGATAACTGGGTTAATTAGGGCCAAAAACCTCATTAGTCAGCACGGAGGGGAAGATGTAAAGTTTATCAGTTCCTGTTTCCCTACTTTGAGGATGGTTTTGGGGTTGGCTCGCAGACAAGTTACAAAGTGGATCCTGTTGAAGAAATTCTAATGAAATGTTTTAATCAAACCCCTGCAAAGCACGCACCTCCCCTCCATCTCTTTTTCTACCATCGCTTTCCTCAAATGTGTTCAAAGTGTGAGATATCACAAAAAGAGACTCATTTCAATTTGCATACTTGCAGTGCCAACAAAGCGGATCTGCTGTAGTGAGTGTTCCAGTCGTGGGTGTGGACACACACTGCAAGAAGCCACACACATGCGTACATCTAAACACACACACATACACACACACTCAAAGCAAAGCTCAGGTAGGTGACCGTTACAGCTCTGGCATCCTACAATAAGCGAGCAGATGTTTAGGGGCTGAATGCTCTGTTTTGTCCCTGTCTCCAATGAAAACGGCTGCTGAAATTCTCAAGAAAGATTAGGCTTGGGAGTTCCCACATCTCATCAAGCTTACTGTATCCTCCAAAAGAACAGGGTGAGAGTCAGGATCCAACATTGCAGTCAGTAGCCAGGCATATATCTCTAGAGGAAAGATGTAATTCTGGCAGTTTCACAAAGTTACACGAAGTGCTGCAGCACACCCTAAAAGACGTGCTCCAAAATTTTGTGAAGACGGATTAATCTATTCATCACAAAAAAAGTTTGATAGGAAAAGCCAATAAATTACAACATCTCTGGATGTTCTCTTTAGCAAAATTGGGAAAGAAACTCAATGTGGCAAGTATGTAAATTAATCACATACTATCTAAACAAGTGCTCAATATCAAGAATCATGGCTTCAATGAAATTCTCTTTTCGTTTCATTTTTATTTCTTGACTAGATTTCATCTGCACAATCAGATGAAAAAAACAAAACATAAAAACAAAGTTCTTTCTATTATTTGAGTCCTTCCTTCTTAACCATTCAGTGGAAAAGTAGAAAACAACGAGTCATTTCACACACAGGTTGCAAATAGCTGGAGGACTTGCCAGGCCCACACTATGCATATGTCATACCTTAATGTAACCACCAGTTGTCCTTGTAATGAAAAATGCCTTTTACTCACTGTTTCATCATTTCATTTACTTTTTTGACATCATGCCTCTGGGAAGAACATTTTGAGATATGAGTTAGTGATGAGAATGTTTTCCTTTATGCTTGACTGGTGGTCTTTCAACTGTTTTTCAATCAGAACTTTCAAGGAATGCTTTGATTCCTTGACTGAACTCATTGTGTGGGCCAATATGCAAGTTTGTCTTTGGTTTATAAAGAATGCTTTAATCCCTCTCAGAGAACTTCCTTTTAAAAAGTGTATCCTATATGTTTTAGTTCAAAAGTAAATGATATGAGGGCAAAAAAAAAGTCAGGCTACACAGCGCTGCTCTGCTTTTTATCTGCTGAGTTATTTGGTCAAGTAATGACAAGACTTTAAACCTTGCATATGACAGGAGTCATCGCAGACCACTTGCTAAGTATTTTGCAGCTTGCAGAAGTATTTGATCTTCAGTGGTGCTTACTGAATATAGCCTGTCATTATGATGGGCAGTGGGCGTAAAAATGTTGTAGAGTTTGATCCGCTGTTGGCTGTACTTCACATGGCCATTTGTTTAACACCCTCTTCTCTCTAACAAAGAAGACTTCCAAATGGATAGTTCTTCCCTGCAGAGATAAACAGGACTTTGTCATAGGTGTTATTTAAAAGATAAATTGCAATCTCTGAGCTTTCTCTCTGCTCAAAGAAACATTGTGTGTTTGCTGTGCAAATGTGGACATTTTTTACACACATGAAAGAAAAATTGTGTGTCACATGACAAGGCTGAGGCTATTGTGCATGGGGGCACATGCTGACTGTCAATTTAGCCAGAAAGCCATTTCTAAACCTTGAGGGCCCCATAACAGAGGTTTTCAAAAGCAGGAAAAAGTGCTTCTAAAAGCTCATACCGTTTTTAATTTAACATACAATTCTGATTTCCTTGGTGCTCAGAGAGTATGTCTGACAAAGTTTTCATAATTTAGAAGAAGATAATAAAAAAATAGAAAAAACAAAACAGTCACTTGATTGCTAAAATCAACATAGATTATTGGTAAAGAGCTGTATTTTCTATTTTTGATGCAATGTCTTGCCTTTCACTGATATTATTCTTGGTATTTGCCTATTCAGGGAAAGGAAGTCCTCATTACATTTGTGTGTGGGAAAATCTATTCCCCCATCATTTGCACTCTGCTCACAATTCCATTGAGGAGACCTCACAGGAACAAACAGAGCTTTCATTTTACACTGAGGTTCCAAACAGCCCCGGGTTATTGCTGGCCCACGTCGTGCAAAATCAAATTTGAGTGGATCCACTGGAGCCCCGGTGCATGCCTACTGCTTGAATTGAAAATTCCTTATTGTTGTATCAACCAACACTTGATTTGTTGTTTCTAGATTATGTGAAGGCTTCCTGCCTCAAGGAGGAACATTTTTAACATTGTTTAATGAAAAGCAGTGTTTGCATAAGGTTCGAAATGTGACATAATGCCCTTGTGGAGCGAAAATGACATGTATTTGATATCACCCAGGCAGCTGATAACAAAGGCTTAGTGGCTTTGTTTAGGCGATAATGTGATTATAAGGCTGGCGCAGACCTGTCTGAAAACAATGAATGTTTACAAACAGGACTGTCATTGCAAGTGTGTAAAAAAATGAAGAATCTGAGTCAAAAGTGGGTTTTAGAGGTATTTAAGAATGCAGGGGAAGAAGAGAGGGGGTTGTTTGACCAAGGAGAGACAAAAGAAAAAGACAAAGGTGTGTGAGAGGAAGAAAAAAGAGAGAAAGTGGGCAACAGGGAACAGAGGGTGCAGTGTTCTCCTGTATCAGCTTTTTGGACAGCTGCCTGTTGGATGATAGGATTAAAGAGTCTTTTTAATATGACCTCTGTGCTCTATTTTGATATTAACACGCTATACGATCCCCTCTGAGATAGGTCACTTTACACACAACATATGGCATGTAAAGCAAGGCAGTGTTTCACCTATAATATTTCTCAGACCTATTTTATTGTAGCATGGACACGTTGTCACGCAGCAGTTTTCAACCTGATTCAATATGATAGTAAACCACAATTTTAGTGTAACACACACAAAATGCAACTCTGCTCGCTGTGTGGCCCTCGACTGCTGAGGGAATAGGGAGAAAAGCGTGATGCTTAAACAGAGAGCATGGCAGAAGATAACAGAAAAGCTGGGGCGACAGAGGTCCTCTGTTTCACTGTCAATAAACTATTCAACACTGCTGGAATGAGAACAGAAATTACTAAAGGACTTGTTCACAGTTTAACTGCATCAACAACAAAAGAAATTAAAAGAGAATAGGGAAGAAATTTCTCCATTTCAGTGTTGGGTAAATTTATTACTGCCCTTATTTAACTGTTAGTAGCAGAGCTGTGCAAAATTGTATCACATTTATGCCTGCATTTCATGCTATACATGAGATCAAGTGTAATGCTTATATATAAAAACTGCAGACTGGAGACTTTGACCTGAGTCAGACTTAAGGCAGACCCATATTGCAATTATAGTGCCTACTATAATTTGGCAATATGATTGATCGGATCACGTTGGACTAAGTTCATCACAGTCTGCACAAGTTGGCGTTGACAGTTGGGAAATATAGTATAGTTTATAGTTTATATAATGATTGGTCATGATCAAGTCTCTGCCTGTTGTTCCCGGTAAGGTTATTACAGAATCAGGATCAAGGAGAAAAAGCAAGTCAAGCAAATGTTAAAGCTGTAGAGAGCTATGGATGAGACTACTTTTGCATCCAGTTCAGAACCACAGTCCTGAAAAGCCCACCTCACTCTTAAAAAGCTACATCTCCTCCTGCTGTCTCTGCAGAGTCCGTGTTTCACACATACCTATACACCATCACATTCAAATTTGGCATTTTCCTTTGTTTCTGTGCCTTTTTCAGTGGAAAAGAAGAATAAATTAGCAAGACAAACAGTTTTTGATGCATGTCCATTTTTGTTTTAGTACAAGAACAATGGCATCTTAACTCTAATCATTGTATACTTGTTTTCCAGTGTTCTCTATTCTGCATATCTCCAACTGAACTGTCAACAACCATGTTGTATTTTGAGTAATTCAGGTACCAGGTGTTGAGAAGGAAGAAAATGTGTGAAAAAAAGACAATGGGCCTCATGCAAGAACCACTCATATGAACAGATTTGTTCCGGATGTATGATAGAGTGACCATATTTTATATATAGGGCAAGTATGTGGGCTTCTTGATTGCATGCATTCTGCTTCACACGGATCTCAACTAAATTTGAGTGTTGAGAATATTTAAACATGAAATAAAACTTCAGTGTTATAATACTAATATATTCATACGTATCACTTTATTGGGCTCATGTCTGTCTACAGATTGTTTATAGTAGGCCTATTTGTAACATTTAAATAGCTTATTAGTTGAGATTCAACAATTTTACTGCCTTGTTTAGAGTTTGATTAGGGCTAATATTAGTGTATTAATAATAATTTCAGATAAAATTATCCTATATAGTTTACCACTACCATATTATTAATTTCTGTTTCTGTTACATTATGGCACGTTGTTCTCATTTATTAAATCCTTGTGCAAGAAAAATGCTCTCCATGGTGTTAGTCTCTAATTTGTTAAATTTACGTGCTAACTTGTCAATAATCATAACCATTCATGCAGAATGAGTTCAACATATCTTATGTGTGCTCTAACACCACATCAACCTTTTTTTAACGTCCCGTCGCATCTAGGCTGTTGTCACGCACAATGAATAATGACTGTAGAATGCAAAAGCCAAATGCCATGTCATTTTGGGCAACTTAGAAACCCTGGCCGGAGGCATTTTTTAGGTCCCAAAAAGAGGACATGTCCGGGAAAAAGATGACAAATGGTCCCCCTATCGTGTGATTTAGAAGACATTAGATTTTGAATACAATATACGAGTGTCCTGACCTTTCATAGGACTCGTGCAATTAGTCTGCTGTTATCCTTACCTAAGTTTTTGACTAATCTATCAATGAAAATCCCATAAAAATTCACTCTGTAGTTCAATAATAATGATATGCATATATAATAATATAATTCTAAATATATTATAGCCTAAATATGTATTATAGCCTAATTTATTTAAATTGGCTATTGAAGCAATTGGATACATCATCAAAAAAAATTAAATGACACTAATTAATTAATTAATTTGTCTCTGTATATAATAAGGTCAACTGGAAACATAATCTTTTAGATGCCTTAGCACATCAGGCCCTTGAAAGACAGTGACAGCTTGCTGATATATTGGCAGAGACAGATGAATGGTGTTGAATAGACCAATCTTACCCTGTCATCTTAATTCCACTGCTGATGCTGTTAAAAATCTTTCTGCTGTTAGAAAGACTTTCCTTTATGGATCTCAGAAAGCAGGACTTCAATCTCTGAAATCATAAAATTCTTCTTTTTACTCTTCGATGTCATTTTCATGAATGAACGCTTCTTGGCATATGGGGCAGGGCACGTAGACAGTGCTCCGCGAGTAAACGGCAGGTAACCACGGCAACGGCTTCTGTGCACTACACAGCTGTAGCCTATTTAACACAGTTAAACTTCACTTTACATAACTTTACCTGATAGGCCTTCATCCAAATTTTGCGGGGACGCTCTGCTATGCTTATTCCCTTCTGTTGATTTCCTATTTAGTAAGCAGTAATAGATTCTGGAAACACAAACATCGGGGATCAGTCTCTCTTCCAATGATCCATGATGGGTTCAATTCAAAAAAAGTTCAAGACAATTCAGCTTTGGCGGCGGGCGTGTGCATGAGGCGAGCACGACCGCGACAGTTTCACGGGAACGCACCCGCTTGTTGCTACACCTTGTGCTCGACCACTTCACCTCACTCTAACAGGGAAAGTTGATACTGAACATAGACTCACTGTTTATGCCCTAATAAAAGAAAAATGTTTCTGCTGTACCTGTTCAGAAAAAAACCTCAAGAAAACTGGACTCTGATATTAACTTGTTTTAAGACTCTAGATAAAAGGTGGCAGCGTTTAATAGCTTTGATTTAATATTTGATTTGATTAGTTTACAAGAAATATTTTATTACTGTGTAAAGAGAATACTGCTGGTAAAAAGCACTTTATTTGTTTAAAGTGTTTACAAACCACATGTTAGAGTGAAATGCTAAAAACTAAACTAAGTGTGAAGTGTCTTTGACCTTGAAACTGAAACTTGTGGATTGAAATTGAAATGAGAAAAGTGAATTTCAATTAACAGAACTAAATTGAAAGTATATAAAGAGTTGAGATTTTAGTGAGGCTTAAAAACTGTTTCAGTTGCAACTGAATTAAGTTTCATAACATTACATTCAGTTTCAATATTATTCAAATTCATTTTCCATGTTTCTAGAACTAAATTCAATTTTAAGTTATGCTATTCAGATTTACGTTTTTCTATACAATTATTCAAGTTAAACAATATAAAATCAGATTATGCTGTTCAAATTCAGTTTTAATGCAATTATTCAAGTTGATTCAGATTCTACTGACACAAATATGAGCCCATAACTTTCTATCCACCTCCAGCGGTTGTGCACTCTTTCCCTTCTGCCTGCTGTGTTTGTTGAAGGTAATGCTTTTTGAGACCCACACACATGTGCACACACCAACACACACAGTCATATGGCTGAGTTAACTTGACAGATTGTCATCAGAACACTCTAATGGGACTCAAACCCCCTTACACCCCAACACACACACACACACAGCAAAGGAGTGTGTCACTACTGGGGAGATGATTGACGGGGTTCGAGATAGTTATGGAGACTAATGTGAGCCCTGGACAACAGTCTGCACAGCATGTAGTCTGATAAAACACAGCAACTGCGTCTTTTTATTTTAGCAAAAAAGAAGTTTGTCTCTCTCTGTGTGTGTGCGCATTTCTTCCTTGATTTGTATGCAAATATAACTCTTAATAGATCTGTTGCAGTATAATGTGTATCATTTTGAAAACAGCAGCACAGTAATTATTTGCTGAGTTAAAGGGATGAATTCACAATTAGAGTCATAACTTCTACCAGTTTAGAAGCAGTTGTACTAGGAGAGTTGAATTTTACATCAGAATATCTCTGAAAACCACAAAGTGAGGCTGCAACATAAATGTGTAACATTATTAATAAAGTCTGCAAAACTTTTCCCTTTCTACCCAAATTAAATTCTTGTTTTGTATAAGAAAATCCAAACTTACAGGAAGCGATTACTTATCACAAAAGTGAAACGATTAAGATTTAACTTAACTGTGCTGTGATTTTGTTTGAAACCAATTTTAGTTGGTCTGCAATTAACAATTATTTTTATTATTAATCAATCTAGATTTTTTTTATTATATATATATATTTATATATATATATATATATTTTTTTTTTTTACAAATTGTCAATACAATTTTAAATCTATAAAATGTCCAAAATTTCTGAGAGTCCAATCAATATACAATTTGTAACTCCAGCAATCTAAAATTAATTATTTTTCTCTTGCAGAGTAAAGTTGACAGTGGAGGGCAGATATTAAAAATTATTAGAGTCAACCTAATATTGGCAGTTAAGTTAGTTGTCTGATTTCTTATTTGATGATTTTTTGTGGTCTTCCTATATCTTGTTCTACAATATAACTGTTTTCACACATCCACTTCTGCCATAATTAGTTATTGCTAGTGACTGTGGTTTGAGTGATGTATCCACAATCCAAAAAAACCAGAGAAAAGCAGCAATGAGAAGCTGCAGCAAGTAACTTGCTTATATGATCAAATTATTATCAACATTAACAACTAATTTCCTAATTTTCAATATGAAAGGGTTGTGTAAATTTTGTAGATTTTATGACAGGATTTCTGTGTAATCAAACTCCTTCAAACTATAAAAAATCCAAGCATCTTTTTCTTGCTGCCACATGGAACTGTAAAGTTGTTTTTCTCTGTCTTTATGCTGAATGTGGGTTTTTAGATGGATCTTTCTATGTGTGTTTGTGTTTTTCTTTAGGTGTTCGGGGGGCGTTGAGGTGATGCAGGTCCCCTGGTCATCCCAGTGGAGGAGCCAGCTAATGACTAGTGGCTTTAGCTGCTGAACGCCCCCCCACCATCACCACCCTCACCCCTCCTTCGCTCCCTCCATCTCTGATGGCTCTATGGGGCGTCATCAGCCTCAGCCTTCACTGCTGGGTGTGTTTACGGTCTGCAGTAACAGCAGTAGCAGCAACAGCCAGCCTCCCCAATGACAAGCCCGGGGGCCCCCTGGACTGGCTCCTGTCGGATAAAGGGCCCTTCCACCACTCCCCAGAGTACATCGACTTTGTGGAGAAGAACCGGCAAGGCTTCTCCACCAGATACAAGATATACAGGTGATTCATGACTACAGAATTAAGATATACTGTACTTACAGTATCACTACTCCTATTATGCATTATGATTGGGTGATGTCTTCCAAATTCCTTACATTTTCTCCTTATAGCCTATGCGTAAGCTACATAATTTAAAATACTAGCCTAGTGATGTAACCAGAATATAGTAAAAAAAAAAAAAAAGGCAGTCAGCCCAGAGGATATGAGCAGATATTGACCAGAGATGGTGGCAAATTGTTCCTAGGAGAAAACAGGAGGTTTGCTCTGTAGGCAAAATTTAATCCTGCGATAAAAATAAATACTCACAACTTGATTAACTAAGGCAGGCGCAAATCATGTACATTTAAAAATATTGTTTATGTTTGGGTATACATGAAAACTCACCAACCTGTCTTCTTGACTAGGTATGTGAGTTAGCATGCTACTCACGTGTATAGAACAAAACAGTAATGCTAGCTAAACAGATAATAGTTTTTGCTGATCAAAAACCACAAACTGATCAGATGTACCACTAGTCACTAGTTACATTAGGAATGTACATATTGAACAGCTGCTATTTGGCTTTTTTCCTGAGAGTGAGATGAGAAGATTGATACCACTCTTGTGTCTGTGAGGTAAGTATGATGGTACAGTCACCAGCTAGTTAGCATTGCATAGACTGGAAATGGAAACTAGCCTGGCCTGATTCTGCTCATGGCTAACAAAATCTCCCTGTCCACTTCTCTAACTGACATACTGGTTCTTCTGTATTTAGTCCATAACTAAAAGGTCTCGCACACAACCCACTGTAAAACCACAACTAGTTGTTTTACACTTGTTTAGTATTTAAATTAAATAACATCATAGTTACCGCACCGTTAGAACAGCCAGGTGAGAGTTAACAGTTTACGACCACAGCTGCCCAAAGACTGAGGACCTTCAATATCAATATCACTGCATTCAAAGTCACAGCAATAATTATCTGGTATATTTCATCAGCATTACTTTGATTGGTGTGTTTCTTTATGTTATATTTGGGGGAAATATTCAGTATAAAAGATTTCTATAAATCTAATGATTCAGCATCATTATTGGATGCTGGAATACAGAAGTCCTGCATGTTTTCATTAAAGCTGTATATTTTGTGTACCACAAACCCATTGAACATTCAGCTGTTGCATATATTGAGAGGTGTAGTAAGAGAAAAATATAGATTAAGAGAGGTGTTCATAATTAATATGAACCATGAATTTCAACAGCCTCAAGCTCACCCCACATTTGTACGAGTCCTTACCTGACCTTTAGTACTCTAGTGAAAATTATATTGCTTGCAATGAAATTCACTGCAGTTAAATCAGGTGAAGTTGAATTAAAGGATAGAGATGACTAAGGAAGGGATTGAACTTTCAGCAGCCCTCAGTTGAATTAACACGGAAATCTGTTGAATCTGTTGTAATATTTTTAAGGAACAGATTAACGTTGAGGACAAGGTCATCCCAAGGTCATTTATCCTAACAACATATGAGATAACATTATCTGAATACTATTGTAGTATGACAGTAGCATTTACAGTTGTAGCTGCAGAGTGTTTTTATAAGTAGTACATTTGTTTTTCCCTGCTAACTTTTTTATTGTAACATCAAAATGATGAAAGAGAGAAAATGCAACACAAATGCGTATTGCATATTGCTGCACACAGAGGACAATATGCTTTATGAAAACCTTATTCATGGTTATTTAGTAGGCAGACTGCAAAATGTGTCCTGTGTTCTCATGCAGAAAAGATTTCTCTCCGCCAATGTCTGGTAAATGCCTATATAGTATCATCACAGTATTTCATGCAGGAATGTTACTATCAGCTGGCAGTATATCACATTTTGCTGCCTTCCAAACCCTTAGGAAATCACCTTATCAGGAGGTCAACTGAAATATGTTGATTAGCACCAGGAAAAAATGATGATTTGTCATGACAGCAACACAGTCTAAGGTGTCGGCATGCGACCAAATTAATGGAGATTGTGTTATGAATCATATTCTCCGTCATTTAGGAGGATGTTGTCCAGGCTTCTGGAAATAGACAGACAGGGTTCCTGACATCTATGGATCGGTGCAAGGATGGTTTATGGCTTTAGAGATCGGTTGCCGCGTTAGAGCTTTTTAATATTTCCTTCTCTGGCAAAAGGCAGCGATCCATTGGAGCTGAGCTGCATGGGCGGAAAGATTAATAGTCTTATCATGTGGCCAAGTGATTAGTGAGCTCTTAGTACTTATTACTCTGCATTATCACAGAATCCCCTGAGAGGCTTCTGTCAGCTGCAAGGTTGTGTTTGAGGCTCCCTAGATTACCACAATGCGGCATTGATTAATAGTGATGATATTAAAAAGAAAAACTAACCTAAAACGTAAATAGCCTGTAAGTCTTCCTAAATTGAAATTTATTTGGATTTAGTCCCATTCGATTTCAGTAAGGGATCTGACAAAGACAGGAGGGATACAGCTGTGGGTAAGCTTTGGTTTTTCTGTTCTGGGAAATAATAGCCCTCTTTCAGTGCTTGTGTTGGTGGGTTGAAATGTGGCAATGATTTTGGCAGCTCACACCTGGAGGTTGCTCATGAAATATTCAGTAGGGTTGCTTTATTAAAGAAAGTGGGCCCACTGCAATATTGTCACAAGGGGGCCACACTTCGTAGCTGTGCTCCTGCTGTGCAATATAGGTCTTTAAACTTCCAAATCAAGCTCTAACCCCTGTGTACAAACAAGAAGAGGATGCGATTTGGCAGTGATTTCCAACCTTTTCTTTCTTGTAAAAGAAATGTCTATTCTCATGGCTCACACGGAGTTACAACCTATAACCAAAAGCCGATGTTTCCTTTTTAGACTGTTTCATTCATTTTCATTTGAATAATAGCAACCTGAGGATAGGTAATTAATTAAAAAAAATCTTTATTACTGTTGCTTCAGTCTCAGCACTGATATTAGAATCCTTTTTACTTTAGTTAAACAAAATATACATCAGTGTTTAAGCAAACAGTTCAAGGCAAACTTTTCAGATTTTCTGATTTAGTTGAGAAACTTCTATGTGTAAATTTTCCTGCTCTGATTTGACCCTCGTGCATGATCTAGACATGATCAGCAAATGGACCCAGAGGTTCATTGGTTGAAACTTTTTCTTCAGTTAATCATGCAACTAAAAGACAGCCATGATGTGAAAACACAAGATAACAATGTGCTTATTTTGACCAATACATGTTTCCTCTGTCGGTACAGGGATACAATTAACCACAAGCGATGAACTGTCTCAAAACTTTACAATTAGGATACAATTAAATGTTTCTATGGATCCTTTTCCTTCCATGAAAACTTTGGAATCCACTGTAACTTGCTGCTGTTCTCAGGTTAACCTTTTAACTTTTAAATAGCCACATTTCAAGCCTAAATGGTATTTGATATTGAAAAGATTTTTTATACAATATCACTTGAAGTCAGCTTTAAAAAAGTAATTTAAGGTAATAATGAGATTAAAAGTGTAAAAATAAGGCAATGTTTTCTGTTCCACACTTCCACAGCAAAGTTGCTCAAGCTGCTGTCAGTATTTATGTTAAAATCCTCAATAATAAGTAATAGCTTTATATCTAAAATTAATTCTCAATTGGTTTAGAAAGGAGTAAATGACAGTAGACAATGTCAGTGTGTCAGTAAGCCTCACTGTGCATCAACACAAACATTTAAACATTGGAACTCTAATAATTATCTGCAAATAGATTGTTCTGCAAACCGGAACACGTAGGACATCTTAACTTGATCAAATAGAAAGCAGCTTACTGTTTGATATAAGAGCCACTTGAAGCACATTGAACAACAGCATATTTCCTAATCCACAGGGGAGTCTGCAGGTGCTCTAAAGAGGGTTGAGGTGAATGTTTTAGAGTAGACTCCCTCAGCGCTGTTTCTCATCATCCCACTGCTACATTCTTACTGATGTTCTTTGTCTTGTCTCCTCTCATGAAATTCCCTCAGAGGTTTTGGCAACTCCAAGTTGCTCCTTCTAGTAAATTTGCTGGTGAAAGAATGGTAATAAATAGGTCTCCCCCTTAGGGTACTTTGGCTATGTCGCTGTTAAAAATATTAGAAATGGTATTGGTCCCTACACATCCCTATTTTGGAAGTCATAAGAGACGTAACATTAGACAACCAGCCCCATTAATTGCTCAGTTTTGAGTTTAGTTCTCACTTTTATTAAATTTGTTAATGCTGCAGGCATCTAAAGTCGGCAGTTTCTCTCTAGTTGAGCTGTCTCACTGAAGTTTGATCCAGAAAAGATCACGGAAATGTAAAAAGGGGTGATGATTCCACTGTAAATGGAGGAAAGCCTCATTATGGTTTTACTTTTTATCCTCATTTCAGGTTTTTAGCAACACTAGCGACATGGATGGATGGCAAGGTCGGTCTACCTGGTCACAAACAACATTGGATGGATTTATGAAATTTGATTTAGACATTAATGTCCCCTTCAGGATGACCCCTTCAGAATAACTTTGGAAATTCCTTAACTTTCCATAGAGTGCCATCATCAGGTTAAAATTTACTTTGGTTTAAATACGTACAAAAATGACAACATTGTGTTATGTCCCGAGGTGTCTAGGGGTGTCGGGACATAAACATAAACCAGATGTTTTTGGTATTTGAAAGGATGTTTATTTTAAATAAAGTAAATAGAGCTCACAAACAGAAAGTGGACCAATAGGTGCTGTGGAAATCAACAAACAATTATAACAAAAAGAGGTCCTCAAAAGGAGGATCACTACTCTAACTACGGGAAAAAATAAAAGGGTAAACCAATAAGCTCTCTAACTAAAGCGTTTGCAAAAACCAAAACACAAAGCGCACAGCACCCCTTAACCTAGTGGAAACTAACAACTACCGTGGGTGCAAGAAAGGTGTCAGTTTTTAAAGCTTAAGCCTGGCCCACTTCCTTACTTTCACACAATTTACACACATACACAATGTCTGCAAAGACTAACAAAAACACTAAATACTTAGAGCTCAGAGACATGTGCC
This sequence comes from Lepomis gibbosus, assembly GCA_029875015.1. Taxonomy (NCBI): domain Eukaryota; kingdom Metazoa; phylum Chordata; class Actinopteri; order Centrarchiformes; family Centrarchidae; genus Lepomis; species Lepomis gibbosus. The sequence goes on from JAPMOB010207388.1 coordinate 53,879, forward strand.
ACAACAGGAAGTAAATCAGGTCTGACAGGTACCCCAAACAGCAGACCAAGCAAGCTTTTAAGCAGGTGGTGGTTGTCACTTGCGCTCCTTGATTGGCCGGCAGTAGCATGCCGCACCAATCGACGTCATGGTCACAGGAACCCAGGAAGTAGGTGGGACCTTCCCCTCATCGTACAGCCAATCCTCAGTGTGGGTTGGCACAGCCTGCTCAGCATAACAGATAGCCTACTCAGAAGCACAGGTAAATTACAGAGCACAATTGCCATCAGTCTATGATGCACTTTGTGCTGCTACTTAGCAATGTTAGCATGCTAATTCACAAAACTTAGATGAACATGGCAAATATTATACCTGCAGCGTGTTAGCGTTGTCCTAGTGATCATACTATTATTCATCTCATTGTCTCAGCAGTTTCTTTACTGCATACTACACAGTGTGTCTTTTAATGTGAGGGACTTGCATACATCAATAAGTGTCAGTGGCCATTGTTCAGATCAAACAATAGTAAATGGACAGATAAATCTTAAAGAAATGGACTGTCAAAAATTATAATTGACAACAAACACAAGCTTCAGACCCACATCAGTTAGTGCAAAAAAGAGAGCAGAGGTGATTGAAAGTGGCAGTATTATTTTCTGGTCTGGTCTGGTCTTTCTCATCTCTGCTAAATCCTAGTAAATGCTCAAATACAGGGGAAGATAGATTACCAGAATCAGTGCTTCAAGATACAGCGTTTGAGCAACCTCAGCAAATGATGAAGTAATGGATTCACACCATGTTATCCCTCTGCTCAATTTCCTGCCTCTTCCTGATTGAATATGAAAGAATTTTTACAAGTCTTCTGAAGGAAATGAAAGAGGTTTTTTGTTTTTGTAGAAGCGTGTGTGTGTATTTGTGTGTGTGCGTGTGCGTGCTGTGGCGATTCACTGGAGAGCATTCCCATTGCTTTCAATGCAAACACAATGTGGGCCTTCCGCCTTAGCCACCTGTCCACAGGAAACATTGCCAAGGGAACGTTGCCATATTCACCAGGGTGAAGACAGGAGTGTTGACATGTATTTGGCCTTGTACTAAACATATTGCATTTGGATAATGCATGTGGTTATTTTTTATATGATACATGATTTCATTGTAAATATCATATAACTGTAGAAAATTCATTATGCTCAATAAATGTTATTAAACTGCTTAAATATTAGGCATCATGCCAGTGAATACATGTGGGTACAATAAATGTCAGAAGCACAGTGATAAAAAGGAGTATTTAAATCCCTTTAGTAATAGTACAAATACACCAATCTAAAAATACCAATCTCAAAAATTCAAACACAAGCAAAAGTTCTGAATTCAAAATCCTAATTAAGTATAATAAGTTAAATATATTTAAAGTATTATAAGTAAAAGCACCAGTAAAATTGACCTTGTAACTGACAAGTTATTTTATATATTTGACATTATTAAGACTGTTGCTGATGCATCAATGCATACACAGCAGTTTACTGTTGTAACAGCTCAACGTGTAGTTCATTTTAACTTTAAATTTGGTTTAGTGTTGTTCATTGGTTACCAAACTAGGGTTTACAAGGGTCCCAAGATAAATCTGGGGGGTTGTGGGATAGTTAATGGGGTAAGCAAAAGGGGGAGTTCTGTTTATTTTTATTTTTATTTTGGACCGTTCTAAAATATTTGCTTTTTTAAATAAAATGTTGGCTTATTTTACCTCTTTGGCCCTTACTAGTTATTTAAATGTAACCATCTAAGAAAGGCAAACTCAGTCATTGGAAATGCTAACAACTCATAGATATCTAAAATGTGACACATGATTCCAACTAGACATGGCATTTTTGAAACTAGCTTTGAAATGAATGCAGGGAGGTAAAAAGTAAAAGAAATGCCTCTAATATGTAATAGAGTAGATGTATAGGGCAACATACAATAGAAATACTCAAATACAATTTTGAGGTACTTGTACTTTACTACTTACTTTAGGTACAGTATTTGAATACTACTACTACTAGATATGTAACTAGCTAAGAGAAAAGGAGCCTCTTTGAATTTGGAATTTGGAATTTGAAAATTCAACAACTCAAACAACTTGTTATGATGTCTAAAGAGTTAAAGTGATGAAACTGATGTACCTTGTTGAAAAGGAGCAATATTATTGATAATAATAATGACTTAGCTGGTTGTAGGGAAGATTGCAGTCGCTAAAATCAACTCTGTGGTGAAAGCCATTTCATTTCCTCCTCTCCCTGCAGGACAAACCATTTGGCCTATCAGGGGTTTAAGATAAGACTAGCTAGCTTATCACAGTCAACGATAACTGAAGAAACGAACGACAGCGGGGATTTGCGAATACTCTTTCTATACCTGTTCTCAGCTCACCGCCCCCCCTCCCCTTTTTCTTTTTTTCCACAGAAAGTGCTGTGGCTTAGAACTAGTGCTTTCATGCTGCAAAGTGGAACTCAAGAGACACAGTGTCCCATTTGAAGAGGTCATTTATTTGTATGGCATGAAATGAGGTGAAGATTAATAGCTACACTAGATATATCTGAGAAAGAGATTAGTCAAAGGCTTTGTCTGAATACTACAGTGTCAGCAAAAAAGGTCAACGGCTACCACATATCCATTTAACATCATTATGTTTACTTCACACGCTCTGCCTACAGTTTCTGCTTAATATTGTGTGAATCACTGTCTTGTTTCAGGGTTATATAACAGAAATTGAAAACCAATGTGTGTTGCAAATCTTTGCCACCAGCTTGTTCTAAATTTTTTGTGTAGCACTTGGAATTCTACGGCATTTAGACTATATCATTCAAACATCTGGGTGTTCAAGCTTTCCTCATTACTCCTGGTTTAATGTGATATATACCCTTTCAAAAGGCTACACTCCCTCCATCCATCATCAGCAGCCAAGGTTGTTCAAACCACTCTGATTACAGCAGTCAAGCTTTTATTGTTGAGAGAGAAAAGTGCAGCATTTGACTGATGTAGTTCACCTAAATTCAATGAATGTTTATTTCATGACAAAAATAACTCCTCAGCCAAGACAATTGATCATGTTCATTTTTACATGGCTCCTTTTTGATTTTTATGCTCACATGAAAAAGGGGTCTTTTCATTGCATTCTAAAAAGCATCAGGAAGTAGCCCTTCTAAAAACTTTTAAATTGAACAGTGTGCTCTGTAACAAGGCAGAGGGTTCTTTGAGCACCATTTTCCTGTTCTTTTCTTCCCATATAAGCATGATTATGTGAATAAATTGGGGGCAGTGCCAGGTGGATAGCAAAAATTTCATATTATAAATAAATTTCATAGTAATCGCTACTGATTTGTTATAATCAGGGCTAAGATATCTGTCTGTGACTTCATAACTGTTTCTTTATACATCTTTTGCCATAATTATTTGTGACGGAGGGCAAATAAAAATAAATACAATCTTGCGTTTGGCCTGATATCAGAGTTGTACTTTTTTAAACATCAAAGATAGTTGTGGTCTTCAAACAGTGTATTCATTTAGAAAATACATATTTAATTAGTCCTTGCTACAGATGCTGAAATAGGTTATTTCTCTGTAGGTGGGTTTTCTTGTGTGTTTAGCTAATTTTTCCTCTACATAAAAATTATATATATATATATATATATATATATATTAGGGGTGGGCATAGATTAATTTTTTTAATCTAGATTAATCTAGATTAATT
>JAPMOB010207389.1:0-24268 GCA_029875015.1 Lepomis gibbosus
GTTGAGGAGGGGCGGAGGCAGTTTGCTGAGGTCAGAGATGGCCTCAGCCAATCCCTGCAGCTCATTGTAGAGTCACATGGCTTACAGCTTGAATCTCCTGACAACATGGCCCAAGAGAACCAGACATTAGTAACCTTTCTTGCTTGACAAACAATTGTGTGTATATACTAAACACACACACGTTGTTCAAATAGAGGCACAAAACAAGCTAACACACATGCGCAAATACACAAAAATTACACTAAATACAGACACATACACACATACCCCTCCACTACACCCTACCTTATGTCAGTGCTGTGTGCTGAGCCTGCCCAGTGGTGAATGACATGAATTATATGCCAGCGGAGACAGAAACCTGCAGGTGTGAGCCAAGTGACAGCCCATGATGAGGACTCACACATACACAGATCTATAACAACACACTACTGCACAAAATATTGGCTCTGCACCCTTCGGTATAGTGACTATTCCTGTAGTAGCTGCTTGTGTGCCCCTGCCTGTGTCCCGCCTGCCCTTATAATAAGGTGTGGTTTCACTCTGCCCTCTCTCTTTCTCTCCTCCTCTCCCCGTTCCCTCCCACCTTCCCTTCTCTTTGCCTGCCTGTTTCACTCTCCTGTCTCTTTCTGTCTCTGTGATTTCCCACTGCACAGGGACGGGGATCGATCAGTGTGACGTCATGGCAACGCAGGCTACAGCTGCAAACAACAAGCAAACCCCCTCTCAAAGAGGGGTGTGTGCTTGTGTTTGCGTTTTCTGATTAATTATCTATGAGAGGGTGGAGAGAAAGAGAGAAGAGAGGGGGTGAATGTTCACGTGGACAAACCAAAGAGCAGAGGAGACTGACAATTAGGCTAACCTACAAAACAACAACGATAAATAAAATGTTGAAGTGACCACATTACCACTAAAAATGTAATCTGGGAATAAACCAAGATTATAATTTTAAATAAATTAAGTAATGTCCAAATAACAAGCCCTACAGATCATATCATGTATTAATCTTCAATCTACTGTAGCCATGTAAATTTATTTCAAATATTAAATATGCATTTTTTTGTGAATCATACACATGTATTTAATCTGTTTTGCAAGTCAGACAAACCCAATCAGAAAGACAAATCAATATCTATAAAAAAAAATAAAAAGCAGAGGGAAAGTACCAAAAATAAATATACATAATAATGTTAATAATTTTAAGAAAAAAACAACTAACAAAATTATTAAAAGCACAATTAAATTGCCAATGTTGTACCAATGTACTTTATCCATACATTAGAGTACCTAAATCATTGTCATTGTAATGTTGCAAATGTAAAATTTTCTATAGAAAGAGAACTTGACCACTAACTGAGAGTTGTTTATTATACATTTGTTCCTAATATTATTCAGCAAGCCTCATAAGAAATGTGAGAAATATCTAAGCACATATACTGAGAGAACTAAACTTCAATACTGATCCATTATGACTGTTTAAAGACACCAATGTGTGTATTTCTTTGCTGAGAAGAGAGATCGAGCCCTCTGATAGTGACAAACCCCTCTCTAGCCCCGACCTTTAAAATAGCAATATCTAATAAATAAAATAGGTGTAAAAATATTGAGTTTTAGGAAAGCAAACTGTGTGATGTATGGGCGTTCAATTTCTTTATAAATATATGCCTATGGATGAAAACTTAGTATCTTCTTTTCCCACTTTTCTCACTGTGTTCAGTCAAGCTTTAACAAGAGCCAGCTATGTCTCTATGTCCAATGAATCCTCCCAAGTCATGCTTAAGCCCATTTGATAACGACTCCCTCTCTCTAAATCTCTCTTTCTCTCATTAATCACTTCTTCCCTTTTCATTTACCGTTTCCCCCTTTTCCCTGTTTTCACCATGTTGTTTTTGTCACGCAGCCTCTATGTGGCTCATTCTGTCTCTTGCCCCCTCCCTCCTTTTATGCCTGTCTTTCCATGCCCAGTTCCTCTGTTTTAACACCCAGCAGATGCTCTCAAGGCGAGGGTCCCTCCTCTACCCCCCTTACCTTCTCCCCTTTTTGATGTTTTCTGCTGCCTCCCTTTCTTTTGTTCTATTATTTACCTCATCTTTTCTGTTCTCTCTACATCTCTGTTTCCTATCACTTTCTCTTTCCATCTCATATTTTCTTCTACATTACTCCTCTTGTCTCACTCATGCTCACTCCCTTGGCTGCAAGACAACCAGCCTATTATCCTGCACTGCCATCTAGTGTTCACTGAGAATTAAAAGAGATTTCTACCATTGTACTGGTGTTAAGGCCTCACTGCCAGACGTGAAAATATTGTGGCTATTTGCTCATTGTACTCACTGTAATACCATCAAAATACTTTACGGGACATGTCTCTAGAAAGTGTATATTTGGCCATTTACAAATAAAGAGATATGTATAGAGGTTAAGCAGCTAGTGGAGAGTGGAGAATAAAGGACAGGAAGGGAGGGGGATTTGCTAAATAAAGCCTAATGCCCTTTAAGCTCTGTTTGGAGCTAAAGAGTGGAGAAGCCTGAACAAAGACACACACTTATGTTATATACAATGAAGAGGAATAGAAAATCAATTAATTAGAACGTCTTGAAATTGTATACATCCCACTCATATGGATTGTATTTTGTCCAAGTTGCTAAAATCCATGTCATCCAGTCATGACCTAGCTTAAGTCTGAGAGCAAAAAAAAAAGAAAAAAGAGATAGTAGTGCATGTATATTAGAGGAGATCAAGAAAGGGTAGATAGAGCATGCAGTTTTATGGTATGTTTGATAGCCATGGGAATATCTAGTTCCTTCTCGTACAACCTTTGTCTGCCTTTCTCTCTTTGTGTCTCTAAATGACAATGCCAGAGTGTTCCCTGTTGCACCTTCTGAGAGGACACTCTGCAGCACACAATCACCTATATCCACATGTTATGGCAATAACATATCAGTAGGGCTGACAAATAAGTGAAAGTTAATGGCTACACACAGCCACAAGCGCACAAGTACTTCTGCAGTGCAGTTCAATAACCTCACACACAACAACACAACACACAACAAATTTCACTATAGGCATCAGATAATCTAGTGTAAATCACCTGAAAATATAGAAACTGAAAAAGAAAAGTGACCTATAGCCCATATTTTCAGGTATGCCGTCAATCCACGTTCTCACTGTTGATGAGGTGCTGTACTGTATTAATCAAGGAAGTGGTTTTACCTACTGTACCTGCAACAATGCGAAACCAGCCGGTACACAGCTCTTTAGCCATTTACAGCTCTCTCTATGGACCTCCTGGATCTCACCCCAGAGACAGAGGATTGAGAATGGAGATGACGAATAGATGACAAAGATTTTTCTCTGAAAAAAAGAGGGAGACAATAATGAGTAGTAACCAAGGACTCTGCCAGACTGAGCTGCTCAGAGGACATGCACATATGCGGATGCTGATACCAGCACATCATTTAACAACTGCAAGTGTACTGGTGAAGGCATACACACAACTACACAGGAACATAACCTTTGGAGAATAGCAATATGGCACAGTAGGCTGTGAGTCCAGAGAAATCGGGCAGTGAAGTCAACATGTCCTTTACTATAGTACAGACACACATACAGTAGTTTTCCTTACTCATGTACAAATTCTGCAATACTGATGTAATGTTGTAAACAGTTATTTCAGCAAAGTTTATTTATTTCAGCCATACGAATCTTGGGAGAATGTTCCATTTGCTAAGAAGAGAAGGGGGGTACACATTTGTAAAACTGGTATAATTCTGTTTATTGTTTTCAGTGATTACATTATATCACTCTTAACATGTTGTGAGAGTGCTTGCGGTTGAGTTCAGAGGTTTATTCGCTGTATTTCTTTATTTTTCATGTCAACATGTTGACTTTGTGATCCGTGAACCCCTGCCATTGTTATGTGGTGTGTGCGCATGAGAGGCTCTCTTTCATTCTGCGTTTGGAGCTGAAAGAGACTGGTATGTTTACAGATCATTTTGCTAATAACAGTAGCTAAAGTGATTAGTAGCTAAATTGTGGTACTACAACTATGTTCTGTAAGAGCACTGTCAGACTGTTGTAATAGTATAAGCAAAGGGTTGTACTATAATGCTTTTTGAAGTTATTACAAACTTAGCGTAACAACATTTTCAACTGTATCTCTTCGAAGTGCCGCCACCCGATTGGAGTCACTCTGCACGAGGCGTGGCATTATGGGAGATGTAGTTTTCTTTTTGGTTTTCACAGTGAACGAAGTTAAGCTGTTTGTGACTTCTCTAAGGATGTGTGTGTGCTCATTCATAACCATTGTAATTGTCTCCTTGTGATGAATGAGACGAGAGGCAGGGAACAGTTATTTTTCAGTTGTTTTACATTATTTATGCGTCCTTCACTGTCGTCCAAGAAGAGTGTGAACTGATGCAGTCCCTGTCACATGTTGTATCATTGCAGGTATGATGGAAAAGAAATTAACACTATACGATCATTTCAGTTGATATTATATCTATACAGATCTTTGTTTTCAGTCTGCATTTGGAGCTGAAAGAGACTGTAGTCCAAGAAGAGTGTGAACTGATGCAGTCCCTGTCACATGTTGTATCATTGCAGAAAAAATCACTAAAGAAAGATCCAAAGAGAGAGCTGTGGTGTCATTGTGATTTTTGTTGTGTGTCCTGACTTGCTACACTGACAGAAAACAAATATTTGAGACTGTACACATGCATGTTACAGATTTTAAATGTTGTTATTCTACATCTCTACCAAACTTTTGTTATGGTATTTCAAAAATCCCTAACGGTCTAATGTGTCTTCTGATGCACTGTGTAAGTACATTTTGTATAAAAAAAACATAGTAGTACCCGAATAATTAGACAGCCAAAAATGACATTTGGCATAGGGAATTTTAGGTGGACCCATGATTGATTTACTTTCCAACAAGAACACAAAAATGGCATGCTGTTGATGCCATCTGCTGTTCACTTTAACACAGTGCTCTTTTCTATGCCATACATAAACCCCTCTGTCTCTGATCCATTTCTACAGCTGCTCTCAATTTCTGTTTTTCAAGAATAGTACAGGGACAGTTTAAAAAACACAGTCAATACACACAGTGAAAAGAGGAATTCATGTAAAAACCAATATCTACCTTATCTTTGACTTTTCAGTATCCTGATACAGCATCTGCATAATCACATTACTATTCGTTCACTGCAAAACTAAATCCAGTGTTAGCTATCAGTGTCTGGCAGTACAGGTATGCTATAAGCGTGATACATGTGATACATTTCCTTTCAGTAAAACACTCTCTCCTAAGTAGGGATGCACCGAAATGACAATTCTTGACTGAAGCTGAAACAGTGTTTTATACTTCTGTGAATATAATCCAATTAATCTTATTTCCATACTGTATAGACACCTTATCTTGAAAACCGGACGTTGTCGCATGTGTATCCTCGCGTTAAATCCCTCAAGTCCGACCCAATATGATAAATGTTTTATGTGGTTTTCGCATAACATGAACACATAGCCTCTCTTCAGGTCAGACTCTCATACTGCAACACTTGTCTTTGTAAAGAGAGAAAATTACAGGATAAAGTCGCTAACCTGCCTGTCAGCTCGCTCTGTTCCGTTTCAGTTACCATAAAGGCTTAAATACGTGTGCACTTCAAATGAAGGTGCGGCTAGCTTAATCGCCTTAACGAGTGACAGAAACACTCAAAGCGAGTCAGATCGTTTGTTGCCTTTTCTAAGAAGTCAGCCACAGATGGAGTGGATGTGCTAGGAGACAATTCAACAGAACAGTGTCTGCAAACGGCGACATTTGCGTCTTTCTCGTACACTTTAAAATGCTTCCACACTGCCGACATGTCAACGTAATTGTTCAGTAAAATTTAATCGGTCTTTTGACTTATTAAGCCGAACACCAAAGTGGTATTTTTGCTATTTTCGGGCGATTAATTTCGGTGGCCGAACATCTGGTGCATCCCTACTGCTAACAGCAGAGGAATCCACCTGTCATTTTGACAGACAGCTCTTATTCAGAAATAAACTACGGACAAGGATGCTCTTATTTCATTCGTCCTTGATGTCAGAAACCTGCGTAAAGTGAACCTGTTAATTTCAAAAGCAGCAGATGCAAAACAAAAAGCAAATTTTCTCTATCTCCATCCCATCAACCTCTCTTGTTATACCCTCTCCCAGCCTCTACCTTGCTTCTGTCTCTGTTTACCATAGCTGTTTACCCCTTACCGACATACGTACACTCTCTACCTCCCCTCCCTCTGACCTACTTTCTCTCCACCGTTGCTCATGCCTTCTGCCTGTGGGGTGCAGTGTTGGTCTAAATCTGGCTATTTTTCAGTGACGTTTCTCTGCATGCAGGCCCAAAACTGTTTTCACCACCAGCAAAACCCACAAGACAAATTCAAATGGGTCATCACTCTGTCACTGTATGAGTACAGTGGGAAAGAAGAAGGGAAAGCCGCATTTAGCAGCAAACTGCTGTTATCACCTGGCAAGTGAAGAACCACTGGGAGTGGAGGAGGCGGTATGTGATGCCACTTCAGGTCCCTGAATTGCTGATCATTTATCAAATGTGTTCTAGTTCCATCCTCAATTTCCCCATTAAACAAAAATAGCAATCTTGCATGAATTGTGCTCTTGCCTTTGCACCAGCAACAGCTAGTGCTGTATCATTATGTTGATTAATTGATTATAACAATGGTGAAACCTCATTAATTACTTAAAGGGGTGGTATTATGCTCATTTTCAGGTTCAAAATCTTAATTTTGGGTTGTACCAGAACAGGTTTGCATGGTTTAATTTTCAAAAAACACCATATTTTTCTCATACTGCACATTGCTACAGCTCCTCTTTTCAGCCTGTCTGTTGTACGCTCCGCGTTTGAGCTACAGAGTGAAGCATCTTACTTATATCATATCTTTGTTGGGAGTTGCACACGCGCAGTTTCTAGGTAAGGACTACTAGCAAATCAGAAGCAGAGGACGGCGTGCCGTAAGAAAGAAGGTAGTGTGATCCAAATCAAAGCCTTCTTCAGACGGCGACCGTAACCTAGCAGATGGTATAAGTTACCAGTCCACAACCACACAACATCATTGTTCCACATCTTACCATCAGGACTAAACGCTGAACTGTTCTCGGTGTTCTGACGATCTATGCTGCCTTGACGAAAAAGCTTCCATAGCGCAAATCAATAGACTCGACTCTACTCAGCCCTGCTCCGTTTTCCATTGCAGCTAGTGCCCAGAGATAGCGACGCCACACACAACGGCCGCAACGTAATGTTCAATGCGACACACGCACACCAGCGATCCACACAGCTCTTAAAATATATGCAGTCTACGGTTAAAACGTTTGAATACTCCTCAGAATGTAAAGACAGATAGTCTCTTGACAGTCATGAGCTCATGGCTTTTCAGACAGACTGGCTGCAGGCCTCAACAGGAAAATCAGAGGCCTTGTCCTGTTGAAACCACTTCAATGAGGATCTCTTGCCACACTTGCCGAGGTGAGCTAGATGATGACACTAATTCAGTGCTACATGACCAGGGCACTGAGGAGCAGGGAAAGCCCAGTGGCACATGAACGAGCAGTGATGTGAACCAAGTCAACACATAGAGAAAGGCCACTTTCCTCTTACGATCAAATCATCAGATTCCCTCACAGCTAGCCAACACTGACACACCAGCTAGCAGTAAATATTCATTCATAATTTTGACGCATGAATGGTCTCACCAGCATAGGAATTTTTTTTCGCATTTTGTCTATTTTTTTCCTCAACTAAAGGGACCCATGACACCCTCACCCTCACTTGCCTAAGTCAAGTACTCAAGTACTGTAAGCATGAAATATGTCAACACAGAGCAGGTGTTTTAAAAATATGGTGTCCGTCAATGCACATCATCTTGATGCCGGGACTTCCCTGGGCTCACGTTGCAACTGTCACGTCTCATGTCCCAAGATCTCGAACCATTTCCTGCATGCTGCTGAAGCGACATCCCAGCAAACCTCCACCCTGTGCCATTTCTCCCCAACCCCAAAGTACCCTGATGAGGGATGATGATTAGGCAGCAGTCATTAAATGTACACAGACAAATACCCACCCACAGATTAGGCAGCAGTGAGGGCAGTCAAACCAAAACAACTCACTCCCCACTCAGCGGCAGGGGAAGGCATGCAGGGTGATAAGGCGTGGCGATGGCAGGGTGCCATGTCGAGTGCCTACGTGCCACTCAGCCACCCATGATGCTTTCTGCCTGTTAGTACTGCCAGGCAGACACACTGTTCTCTGTCATTACCCCACTTGTTGCCCTGTCCAGGGGGCCAGACACACACATACTACATCGGGTTTTTCTGTGTAATTAGCACCCACTTCCTAATTACTTGATGATGCTAAGGGGGCTGGCTGCCAGATCATAGGTGAATTTGGCTTGTTTAGTCTGATGCCGCTGGAGGTATTATTTAGAGTCCTAGGTTTAAGTTCTTATAGCAAGAGATAAGAGTTAGCTTGGAAGGAGCTTCATGACATTGTTCTCTGTGACAAATACTGATGTGTTTTATTTTAGGTGCCAGTTTAGGCAATCAATCAGTCATTGGGTAGTTAATTAGCTAGTTAAAGTGTTATAGGTAACATAGTTAGGCACATTGCAAGACTTTGTACCAGCCACCCAAAGGCACAGTACAAAATGAAAATCAACTTACATAGATTTGATAAATTACAGAAGTGAGACTACATTTCCCACTGCCTCCCTGCCCTGTAGCCCCCTGTCTGACCCCCCCCTTGTCTGACCCCCTATTAGAAGCCCCCTCTGAAAACCCAGTCCTCTCCTTCAGCCTCAGAACAGGGGATGGAAAAGATGAGCTCATCTCTGATACTGGGCATGTCTCGTCTGTGGTCTCCCTAATGGTCTCCAGGATGTCAACACCAGTTCAATAAGTACTCCTCTTACTCACACCAATTACCATTTGCACACAGGGCCCAAGCCTAAATAAACAGAGTCCAAACTTGCTATACAATCAGCTTATATCTATAAACAGTGGAGAAGTTTAAATTAGGCCACTCCCAAGAGTACCGGCCTTTGCTTGGACAGCTATGCTGAGATGACAGAATGGAGCCAGATCAACTCCCTGCAGTTTCATAGGATCTTAAATACAACAGAAATAGCAGATGTATGAGATATACTCAATAGCTTCTTTGGATAATTAAAACATAAACATTTTATTCAAATTAAATCATTTTTAATTTGATATTAATTTGATTTGAAAGGGTTTGCTCCGTCTAACTGGTCAATGGCAGATGAGCTGAATGATCCCTCTGCCTAAAGCTAAGGTGCGAACAGAAAATCACAGAGTTGTGTCAGAACACTCACAGACAACCCTATAGCTGAATTCGGTTTGGACAGAAAAAAACCCAACCTTGCCTACGCGCGTTTACTGGCTCGCTTTAGTTTGGCTGGACACCCACTAGAAAGTTGCTAATATAGGTTATGCGTGTGTGTGTGTGTGTGTGTGCTGTGACGTGCTGGTAGGAGCTCAGATCTGCCTCTCAATGACGCATTTAATGATGAACCCATAATCCACTAGGGATCTTAAAATAGGAGTGTAGATTTTTAAGATCTGCTCTATCTGACAGCACTTCAGAGTAGCACAAACATTGAACTTGCTCTGACATGCTAGTAGGCCGTGAGGCAGACTCAAAGTCACAATGTAGGGGGTATATGGTGTCAAAATAAGGTCCACAAGGTAAGGTAAGGTAAGGCTCTGAACCCAACTAGGACCAAGCATAATCCATAGATTCATCACAATACCTGAGGTGGGAGGGCAGAAGATCAGTAACACAGCAGGAATCCTCTACTATGGTACAAAATATGTGGAAATGTGTTTTTGCCTACATGTAATGGGGGACAGTGGATAGGTAATCCTGGAAGTATACAGTGGTCCTGTATAGTTGCATATTTCAGATACACTTCTACTGTAATTTCCTTAGATGAGTGCCACACTAAAGCTGAGCGAAATGAATCAGTCACTGTCAGGGAAGTCATGTGAGTACTTGTGGGATTAGCCCCAAAATAGCAGATGGTTCTGAGATGGCATTGCCACTCTATTTTCTTTTTTATTTAACTGATCATTAGTTGAATCTAAAAAAGCCGTAAAACTTCACTCAAAGTTGTAGGAACTGTTGCCAACTGATGTATTAGGAAGTTTGGATTACTTTTTCACTTCATACTTTTTAACTTGTCGAGGAGCATGCTACTTATTTATTGTCTACCTAACATATACGGTGTATTAGGGCTGAAACTAAGGATTATTTTCATTGGCAATTATTTTTTAGATTAATCAGTTAGTTGTTGGGGCTATAAAATATATGTAAATGGTTTTCAGTGTTCCCCATAGCCAAAGATGACGTCCAAAACATGTTCATTTACTGTCATAGAGGACTAAAGAAACCAGAACATATTCACATTTAATATTTGGTCCTAAAAAAATGACTTAAACAGAAAAATCGATTATCTAAATAGTTGCTGATTAATTTAACAGTAAACAACTAAATGATTATTAAATTTATCGTTGCAGTTCTACTGTACTGTCCGTATATAGTGTTTTCTGCTGAGAGGGGAAATAGTGCACTGCAAGCTGAACCGTAGAGTATGAGTATGTATATATATATTTATTTATATATATATATAAAATAAAGACTTGCCCTACACAGAGAGTGAGCTCTCTGTGTAGTGTGGAGATGCCAATATGCAATTTTGGTTTGTGCTATGTTGAGACATGCTAAGAAGTGTCCAGTGGACGCCACTTTAAAGTTTGTAGGGCATGCCCACACATCGACACAGTACACAAAAAATATTGGAGCTGACACATCAAAGGCCTTACATGCTGGAGCTGACCCTTTGCCAGAATGCAGGAGGAGATAACATATACTTCAAAACAAACACAAGCTCTGTGCATGTGCATACACATACATGCAAAAGCACTTCTACCCAGAAGGCACAGCATGCCTTGGTCCTTATACTCATCGCTGAATTCTTTCATACCATCTTGTGAGTGTCACATATTAAAGCATACGTTCTCCTCTTTTCCGCACAGAAAGCCACAGCTCACCCACACACACAGAGCTCACCCAAATCCCTCATGCACACTTACAGTAAACTCTCTGCCTTAAAATGAGCAGCCTCTGTAATGCAGACGCACGACTACCGCACATCAGCTCTAATGCTATTTTTTTTAAAAATCATTTGCGATCTGCCCCACAAACATTTAACATGGCCAAACTCAACACCTAAATATTCATCACCTAATTTGTGTCCTAGAAATTGTTTTAAAAGTACACCTTGAAGCGGCATTCAAATTAAAAACAATTAATGGACAGGAGACAGGATCACTGCTCATAAACATTAAGTGACTAGGATAACAGGCACACAGTGGCTTCTTAAGCGAGGTGACTTGTTTAAAATGATTAATGTGTTTAGAAAACTCCTTATATATTATACAGAAATGTACAAATAAATTATGACACAGCTGCTGGGTTGGTTTGGCCAAATGGTTGGTGTTTTTCTGAGCATGCAGAAAAGCTTGAATGACTGATACTTTGTACTACCACACATACTGTAAGGCTTCCCCCATGAAAAATGGCAAAAGCAGCATGAATGAGTCACTCTTTTCCAAGCAAGTTGGCTGGGGATACATTCTTACTTCTTTATTTATATTTGCTGAAACAACTGACGATAGATTCAGGACACATTCAATGCCTTGCTGGAATTACCTGACAAAAGTTGAATATGTCTATGGGAGTGTTGCTCGTTTACTTTACCTGCACATTCCCTTTTCGACTGATATTTCAAATTAATTTGTGAATACCTAAATCAACTTGAGACTTACTTTGGTAAGATGTTAATTTGTTTAACTTTTTTCTTTAACATTACATTTTTATATACTTAAAATGTCTTTTGCAGGGCAAACCTGGGAAATGAGTCCCAAACAATAATTGAGATTACATATTCTGCTATATAAGTCCTTTAAATCAGCTTAATATGTTTGACAGTGTTCATAGAAATAAATGTTGAATGTTAGAGGTATTGCTAAAACTTTTTCTTGGCACCTGAGGCTTTGCTACATTTTTTAATATTTCTTCTCACTTACGCAGTGTAATATAGGGACAGAGTACTTCTTCATGGACAGAGCCCAAAATCTATTGCCTGATACTGCTGCATTTGATGGTTTTCACAGCTCAACACAGGAAACAGAGATCAGAAATTTTCCCAGGCTGTATTCCCAGGCAACGTCCACATAAAACTGAAACCTCATTCCTCACTCATCGCTTTCAAGCTTGGCAATTCCTTCTCTCTCACACAGCTTTTCCCACATATCACAAACCTCTGCTTGAACTCACTCTACTTCTACATGTGCAGTAGGCCTCTGGGATATTAAAGCTGTTCCAACACAATACCCACAAGGCCAGAGCTATGTCTAATATCTGCACTGAGATTTTGTTTAAGGGCAACTGTTAAATGTCTTCTGTAACTGTCTTAAAGGATAGCTCCAGAATATAGACAGAATAAGTCTGTCTTAAACCATTCAGCCAGGGATAGTAAAAGTACTGTAACTTTGTAAGTCTAACTCTGCTAAAGCTTGATATTAACTTCAGATAAACAGTGGAGTCTTTTTGCACAGAAGGAGGCTCCAATCACCTACAGTGAAAGTGTATTGTAAGGGATCACTTAATAGCCAGTACAGGAGGGATGATTACAGCAAGCAAAACCTGTTGCAATGTTCATATGGGCACCTGATTTTTATGATGAAGTATCCTTTACTTTCTAATGAAATTGGTTTAAATAATTATAAAGCTGAAATATCTAAGTGTATCTGACCTAAGAACTGCCATCAACACACCATTTTAAGCAACCTAAAATGTACTCGTAAAGAGTGAACACATATGTGCTTGACTCAGACTGCAATAACCAGACTGTGGCTGGTCCATGCCAGGTACAGGATGGAAGTGTTGGAATGGAAGCCAGACCATGAACTCAGGTGTAGCTCCATGTGAATCATCACATGCAACAACACCTGAACAAAACACCAAAACATTGTGATTGGACACAAATATCATCACATGCTGATGCCTTATGTCTCCCCAGGCACCAACGCCAGAGCTCTTACAAAACAAACTGTAATTAATCAAATTGATTATAATTTCCCAAATAAATGGTAATTATTAAGTTGAGTCAAACCTTGTGATTCAGTGAGCCTGGCCAATCGACCTGAATGAATTGACTAGTACACTGATGCATAAACACAATTACTCAGCTGCTTCAGACCGAAAAAGCACATCAGTCTCGTGTTCACTTTTCTTCTCCAGCCATTGCTTTCACGTGCTGGATTGCAACATTGTGTTATAAACTTTAAGTATCTGCTAGACTGTCTCCATTTTGTTTATAGTATAGTCAGGGTTTTCCATGATTTCAAGGCCCTAGGGGACCAATGTCAGGACCAGACTATAGTGGCCTAACCACAAAAGCTCTCCCTTAACTTTCATAAAAACATGAAGACCAATCAGAACTAATGCTATCCATTTGGAATCCATGACTAGAAAGGTGATTGTAAATGACTTGTACCTTTAGATCTCAACAACATGTGAAAACAGTGTGAATGTATGGATTGTGAAAAACCCACAGTAACATTTTTACAGTCAGTGTTTGTTAACTGGCAAACACATTTCTAGTCTTCCTGGATTTGCAACCAATGTGATTTCCATTCCTGAAAAACAGTATACCGCCTGGCAAGTGCAAAATACTCAAGAGGTCAATTACAACACTTATCTTCCACTACAGGAAAAATGTGCCAAAAGCTAGGGTTGATAACAGTATTTCAACATTTAATCATTACACTAAAACGACTCTGGCAGTACACTTTACTGGCAAAAAGTGATACTGGTAAAATATAGCAGACATCTGTGCTAATGTGTATACGTCATCTATGTCAGCTTACTAAATCATCTATGTCATCAGTAAGTGGCATCCGCCTGCCATGTACAAGAGATTTGGGGTTTACCACCTTTTTTAATTCCATTACTCAGAAAAGTATGATAAAGGACAATCCCAAAGAAATGCCTGTTTCCTGTTTCATTTCTAGAATGTAAGCTGTTGTGCAAATGTTTTCATGGTTACGGGAGCATTGCTTAATTTACACAGGCCAGCTCTGGGGGAAACATCATTTACTGTAAATTAGTTTTGTAAATTAAAATAGTAAATTATTTTATTTACAATCATGGATTCATAATTATGGTATAATTTACCACAAAGGTCCTTCTTTAAATTTCAATCTTCAAATGTGCTCAAATAATTAAAATTACAAAGCAGAGCCAAAGCAAATTCCCACACAACAAAAGATTGTATGCCTACAATTAGCTAACTGAGTTAATTCTGATTCACATGTCGTTTTATGTTCAGCAAAGTGCTTTAACTAACTTAAAAAAACACTCAGGCAATCTCTATTTGCAGCCAAACTACTACTTTGCTAAGATGAGTCAGCTGGCCTGAGTGAAGAGCATGGATGTATCCAGAGTGCTGGGTCATGTCAAATGATTAGCATCCTACTACATCTACATGTTTAGCCATAGTGGATTGCTGCTGTATTTGTAGCTGGCAACATTTTACTATAGATAGCTAACTGTAACATTACATCTTCCCCTTATCTTAGTATATCTTAGTTTTTCCTTCGACTAAATTTGAGGCAAAGTACTAGAGCAGTTGAAATATAATGTGGTAAAATGAAATAGTATTATTTAAGGACCATATATTTAACCATCGTTTACATTTAAGTTAGCTTATCAATTTGTTGTTTACATTTGGATTTGTTAGCCTTTGGTTTTCTCAAAGATAAATACATAATACATAAATAATAGATAAACACTTACCGCTATTTGGACAAAAGTATTTTCTGTTTAGGTGAAAAGAAACATATTCTATCCCTGCACAATTATGAAAAAAAAACTCAGATCCTTTCCAAACTTGCAACTGTTTTGCTGAGCCAATGATGAAATATGGTCGCCGGAAGTGACATAGCACTAGCCCTCGTGTCCTTGCTCAGCATGTATCATGCGTCAACGTTTTACGTCTATCAGGTCAACGTTATATTTCTAGAACTCAATGACAAATGGCGCAAAACTTAATCGTTTGAAAACTGTTGGGGATGAAACTTGTTAAAAATCTTCTTTAACCTGTAGGATATGGAATATTTTTGTTCCAGCTGGACTGAAATGTTTGTCTGGAATCTGGAAATATCTTCTTAATAACGGTAAGTGTTTCCAAAATACCTGGGGCTTGTAACGTTATTTAGGCAAAGAAACAACAAGAAACAACGCGAAAGCTGTTTGCCATCACCTCAAAGGTGAAACGATTAACTAATGTAAACTGTTAAGAGGGCATACTAGACAGTCTCTAGCTTACTTACGTGCAATACAACAAGAGACATTAACATGTAACATTAAATCCAAGAAGGGTGCTCCTCGTTAAATGCCCACGTGTAACTGTAAATCCTTTTTATCTAACTTAATTGGGCTTCTTACATAGTCTATGGCTGATTCATACCTGACCAGCCCCTCACACAACCCCTTGGTTAATTATTCATCCAAACAGGCCAGGAAAGTAATTTCCTCTAGCAAACCACAATATTTTGACTTGCAGTCCAATATTGTTGCATAACAGGACCGGCTGTCTCTGTTCATCAGCCTTTGATTTTTCCAAATGTTTGTAACAGCGTATGAGACCACATTTGGCCGAGAGCATCCAAACTGTAACGTTACGTGATGATCCTTTTCTTTTACCAATATGCCGAAAGTTTTTTTGTTTAGGCCTATGTATGTAGGCCTATACAGTATGTTATGAAGGGTGCATATCAGCCTACAGGTTGCTGTTTTGGTCGGTAGGCATGCACGTTGACTACGTTAAGAGGTTTTGTGTCTCTGTGTGTTTGTGTGTGTCCGTGTGCGCGGGAGAGGGGACCAGCTGGGACTATTGGCACGAGTCTTCACTATTTTTTCCCCTAACAAAATGCTTTTAGAAATTCCTTTCATCAATAAAGAACATATAAAGTGCACATTTTGATTTTTATTAATTTACTATATTTATCAGAAATAAACATCTTGTGATATGGGATCTGACCATCATCTGTAATACAGCATTTGCTTATTATGTTAAGTAAACCCTTGCCCATCATAAGAAGCCTTTAAATTGCTTTCTTTGACCAACAGTCCTGTACCCAAAGATATGCAATTTATTAATATAGAAGACAAGAAAATAACACATTTTCATCCTTAACCACCATCAAAATAGCTGCAATAGTAATATTTCTGTCAATCAACTTTAAGCTCTAACAATACATGATGTTTATGGATTGTGTATATATGCCAAAGAACATTACATAACATATCGATAATGAGCATGATGAATGTCAAATCATTATTTCTTATACTTGCTCCTGAGTGAAAGTTGAGGGGGAAAAAAACAGATTGTTAATTCTGGTTTTAAACTAGTCTTCATGGTCAGAACATGACAAACATTTGATGCCAAACACTGAATCATTTCACAAATCTGAGGTATAACATCCAAAACAATTATGATAAAATCTTTTTTCAACAATTATGCATGAATAAAATTTAGTAAAATCTTTTTCAGTCCTTTTTCCTCAACAAAATAAATCTTAATAGAAAAAATAACTGCTAACTATCATTCAGGATTCAAATGATTAAATCAAACTTTTATTGAGCATTTGTTATATTGTTGTTGCGGAAACTTATCGTGATGATTATCATTATTATATATTATATATATATTGCCCAGCCCTAGCC
The DNA here is from genome assembly GCA_029875015.1 of Lepomis gibbosus. NCBI lineage: Eukaryota > Metazoa > Chordata > Actinopteri > Centrarchiformes > Centrarchidae > Lepomis > Lepomis gibbosus. The sequence continues at coordinate 16,862 of JAPMOB010207389.1, forward strand.
GCTGCCATCTGAAACTCGGCCCCTGGAATGCAAGTAGTAGTGTATTTAAGTATATATGTTCAGTTGTAATCCATAATTGTAGCATGATCTTTAGCAGCATAAATCTGCCTGTGTGTCACGAGTTTATCTGTGTCTGTACCTGCTGTACAAGACATTGCCTGCATGTAACTGTAGAGATGTTATCCCAGACAGAAAAGTCTAGAGAATGTGCCTTGGTATTCAAGTCTAGCACAGTTGCCATGGCAACCTGATGGACAGCGAGGACTTGGTTGTCCCTGTGATAAGATGTGAGAGAAAAACCCTGTCAAAATCCCCATTCACTGCGTCTCCCGTCTTTCTGGCTGTCTCCCTCTCTCTTATATTCTCTCTGTGCATGTGTACTCATTCACTTACACACACTTGCATACACACACTCTAATCAATTTGTTGGGAGAACACCCCTGGCCAGGGGCAGCTCGATTGCAGTAATGTTTCTTGATAGTCTTATACCTAGAAGAACATGTGCATTCTAGTTAAAGTCAAAGAGTAAATCCTCAAGATGCTAATTAATTTAACTTAATTTAATTTTGTGTTTTGGTGAAATCTTTGGTTGCTGGGCAGTTACTGCTGTTTCTGCCCTGCTTCTGCTACTGACTACTTGTCAGTCAAACAGTGTGTTCCATATCGAGATGTACTTTTCCATCAGTTGAAGAGTTGAAGTCCTTCTTTTTTTTATTTCACTCAGACCTCTGATGATGTCACTGCTGGATACATGAAATGCATCACTCCCTGTGCCCCAGAGACTCCTTTCCTGTGAGGATTGACGAACCACAAATTTTACTCAGGTTTGTTGGAAACATTAGCTCTTTCCTCTCTTCTTTTCTCCTGTCCTTTCTCCTCCTCACGTCATTGAGGCTAGACCAGGCCACTGCACATGCTCAGTTCAACCTGTCAGATCAAATCAGAGCTATCTCACTAGCTAGCAGAGGAAATGGGACAGGAACGATAGTTAATGGGAGAAAGGAAGCATAGCTCAATGCTGAGCTGAAATTGAGAAAAGAAGTAGACAATTAATTAAATTAAAACAGGTTGTGCTTTAGAGGTGAGGAACCAGACCCTGCGGTGTAACCAACCCAATTTAGGCCGCATTGGATTTTGTTGTCTTGCTTTTCAGAAACCACTACCACCTGAGAGTTCATTCTACATCTTTATTGCTAAACATACTGTTTATAGTGCATGTGAATATGTGTGAGGATAGCTTAGATTAGATGTTTTTAATTGGAGCTATTTCAGGCCAGCAACCATGTTTTCATCATGCTGTTCGAAGATTTTTAGAGGACTGTAAAAGCTGATCTCCCTGCACATACTGGGGAAGTGACGGCTGTTAACAACAAATTAATATTCTGAATAGGGATGCACCGAAAGTCCGGCCACCGAAATTAATCTGGCAAAAATAGCAAAAAAAAGTACTTTCGGTGTTTGGCCCAAAAAGTCAAAAGACTGATTAAGTTTTACCAAACAATTACGCTGGTTAAAAGTAAATGGACACATGTAATTTACTTTACCTGACCCTCAGGTCTCGGACCCACCCACCATAGTCTCTCCAAATCCAGTGGGAAACACTGAGTAAAAAGCACATTTTGACAATTTAATTTATGCACTGGTAAAAAAAATAGAGCCAAAATAAATGGAAAAAATATGAATGTACTTGTTTGGTCTTCGGTATTTGGCAGATTTTTTCATTACATTCGGTTTTTGCTTCTGCCAAGAATTTTCATTTCTTTGCATCCCTAATTCTGAATAATTATTTCACTTGTACCACTTTGCTCCAAACCTGTTTATTGTGTCAGATTATTTACTATTTCCTCTTTTGATTTCTTTGAAAATAATACTGGTAGTCTACTTAACATATTTTCAATTATTTACATGGCGCACATAACTAGGGGCATTTTTGGTACCTATATTTTCATGACATAAGTAAGTTGAGCAAGTGAAACGCTGTAAGGCATGCACTAATAATAATAAACTTATAGAGCACTTCTAAAACAGCGTTCAAAGTGCTTCACAAAAGACACACAACACATACCACAGTGGATGTTAACATAGGGGGCAAAAATAGAAATCATAATAGAATAGAAATATCAATAAAATTTAACAAACTACACAGGATATAAGAGAAGATAAAGTAAGAATAAAAATAAAACAAACAAGAAAATAATCAGTACACGCCTTCCATTAAAAGAGACCAGTGTCTTTAAAAGAAGACACTGATAAGATATACCCACAACAATTGAGGATTTCACAAGAATGTTTCTAAATCGAAACCATAGTCGAGATTGATGTTCACTCTACTCACTTTTAACGCTGCACTTGTCTTGGAACCAGGCACTATATATAAAAGCTTGGAACATTTGCTACATTTTGTCTTAGCATGAAGTCCTCAGTTGACTTTGGGAGATTTGTAGGTATACTGTAGGTTGTATATTGAAATTTAGTAGTTATTCTGTGTAGCTCTTGTAGCTCTGATGCTGTGGTGTTTATTGTTGTATATAGGGCTGGGTATTGTTCAAAGATTTTTGATATCAATACCGATATCGATACCTCAACTTCGATACCGGTTCCTGAATGATACTTTTTTCGATACCATGTGATGTATATTTTCTCAACAAACGGAGAACCATTGTTGTTTGTATAAAGTAACTTAATTATCACATTAATATCATTAATAGTTTATTTTAATAACTTAAACAAGTTCTCCCAGGTTCAAGCTGGTTGTAGCTGACTTTTGATTGTGTCATTAATTCTAAATGCTCTGAAGTACAGGAGATTACTGGAAGGAATGGCATTACCGGAAAACAAAGTGAAAGACACGCATGTGTCATTGCAAGCTCTCATGCAAGCCATAAAAACTGCTCCCATGTGCTGCAGCCCTCTATGATTTGGAAAGGGTGCGTGAGAGCAACAAATGATTTATGAAGTTTAGAGTAGTATAACCAAAGGGCTCAGTGACACAGCTGTGGAAGACCCAGAGAAAAGAAATGACTGTGAAATTGGTCACACTATGGAAAAACACACATTCCTAATTCTAACTCTCAGTCGGGAGTTTTTCTTCTCACCTCCTTTTTCTATTGAGAGTGAACAGTTGAGATGACCACTCACTGTTATTTATGTTTGTTCATTTCAGCAATTCAAAGGGAGAGTTTTAATAGACAGGCAGTTCTATTCAGTGGACCTGTCCAGGGCCTGCAGGTCACACTCATAGAATGTATTAAACATGGACGTAGTGTCTGTAACGTCACCCATAGGTTTCTAAAGAGCCCGTGCGAAGGGTTACAGTCATGAATCTATGAAAGCATAAGAGGTGTTGATATGTCACTTAAGCTCCTTGTATGTCTTTTACCAAACTAAGTAGTTTGTGACTATGATAAACAGCACACTCCAAGCTAAAGATGACGGTAATCTACTTTTTTTGTATCAGTACTTGATATAGATGCATCAGCTGATCCATTGTTTTGTCTGTCTTTGTAGGATTTGTGGTTTATGTCTATGGCCTGCGTCAAAATATTATATCCATTGAGCAAATCCTATCATCACATACATGTTATCAATCTTCTGTCTTTTTTGCTTTTCTCAGAGGTTTAGTTGATTTGAGCTAAAATAGTAGTTTTGAGATTTTCTAGTACTTGACTTTTATACTGTTCGACAGTAAACTTAGGGGTTAAGTAAAGTGACAACTCTGTGTTGCGACGCCAGACTGTTTTCAGAAAGGTAGAGCATGTTTCCCAGGAACAAGATGGTGGTTGTGGAGCTCTCAGCCCCAACCTCCACCACCCCACTGCTCATACCAGGCTGTGGCCTAGTGTTGTCACGACAATGGAATTTCAATAGAATACCTTGAAAAATATCTATATTCATTACCATTTTCGATACCACGGGGGAAAATTGTCACAACATTGATAAAATTACTGAATTATCGTATCAACTTATCTTAGTTAATAAAGTTAATAGTATTGTATGTTAAACAGAACAGCATCAGTTAATTTACTTGTGACCTTTAGACAAAGTATTTTCTATCTAATGCAACTCTGCTGTCTGAGATTCCTCAGATCTGAAATCTCTGAGGGGGATTAGCATAGTTTAGACAATTATAAATGTCTATTAGGCCAGCAACAGGACATCTTTTCTTATCAATAACAGTTTACTTGGCCATCTTGGCCATCTTAATACTTTAGTAATGTTGAAAGGAGAGACGTCTCCAACCTCTCCAGGTTCTTTATAGAGGATGGCGTGTCGGTCCTGCTTTGCTCTTTAGCACTGCTCTGTACCATCACTTTTGTTTGTATCCTTTTGCCAGCATCCAATCACAAGTGACTGTTTGTGAGTACTAGCCAATCATAGCACAGTTGGGCAGGAACTCTGGCAGGGTTAAAAACGTGATTGAAACAGAGCGAATGAGATGAGACGAAAGCACTGTAAGTGACAGAAGACAGGGCTTTGTGGTCCCCTGCAGTAGTGTGTAAATCAGCTTGCTGTTAGGGACAAGAGAACTGCCTTTACAGGATTGATACTGTGGAAAATGAATATTAGAACCGTTTGAAATATTCAGAATAGATATGTATCAAAAAATCGATATTTTTGACAACACTAGTGGAGGCCTGTAGTAAACTTCGACCCCTTTCTATCTAGCACAGTCTTGGATTTACTGCGGTGTGTGTGTCTGAGACTTCCGGTTCACTTGCTTGTCATTGAGCACCACTGAATGTTTCAGCAGACATGTTTTCATCTGTCATGTGAATTTTAAGCAGACTTTTGAAATGTTGCAAAAAAGAAAAAAAGTAAAGGTGAAATAGGTGTGTTTCCATCAGAATAATCATTGAATAAACCATGCTATGACAACTGTAGTTAAGTTAGTAGTTGACATAACACATGGCTGTAATAAACAAGACGTATGGGTTTCAAACCAGAAACACAACCAACCGCGTGGACCTGAGGACCTGTCTCCATTTTTCCAAGATCAATGGGAATGTGTTTCAAGGGGCAAGTTGCTACCAGCCATGTCTCCGTGCGTAATGGGAATATCCAGCAAGACGCCGACAGCAGACGTGAGGATTTACTCTTTTTCAACAAAAACCACCTCAAGCAAGCATAAAAACGTTTTTTGCGAAATTAAGGATTTGTTTCTTTCGAAAATTGCTGTTTCTATCAACCTTTTGTAATGCGATACTTCAAAATGTGCAAAAAAGAATGTTTATGGAAACACAGCTATTGCCAGTGCTCTGGTTACAACCTTACAACCTAGTGGTGGTGGCTTATATCCCTCAAATGCTGCCAGCTGTGTCCACCTGTTGTTTCATCATTTGCAAGCACAAAGATCTTTAGGCGGGCTGTCAGTGGTGTTTCTCTGCACCCTCAGCCTCTTTGTCATCTCTCTTTTAATTGGCTCGGGGGATTTAAATAGCCACATTTATCCATCATAAGACTAATTTACTTGCTTCACTTACAAGGTTAATGCCGCCTCAGGGGACCCATCAGGGGCACCATGTTTCCTTTTCCCTGGAAACCACTGTAGTGATAACAAAAACCATAACTGCAGAGTTTTGTCATGTACTACCATATTTGTTTGTTTTTAATGTTTTCATCACACCGCTTTTCTTATTTAATGGCAACACAGTCAAACTGGCTTAATGACACAAACATAAAACCAGAGAGCAAAAAGAGTAAAAAATTATTTTGTTCAGAAAACGCATTTTTTCTTCTGTAAGAAAGTTCAGTAAGTCTTCAAGCAAATTATAATAAATTGCCAAGCATGTCATTTTTAAAAGTGTATTCCTCTGAGAGCAGCAACAGCAGCAGTATTTGACCCAGCTGGCCCTACAGCCAGCTATAAAACCACAATGACGCAGAAGCAAGAGCCACATCATTTGCATTGAAAGATATTTAACCCTTTGTGGTCATAATAAATGTAAGCTGTTACATTTAGCCAACACAGAGTAGATCATGTAGTAAATGCACCCTGTATGTGCAATCTCACACTCGTATTCTTTAATTTAGCCACTCTGTGCCCAGTTATAAAATCAATGCAAGATGTGAATTCCCAAAACATTACAATCCTGCGTGCAGATCGTAGTGGGTTGCTCTTGATGTAGGCAGTCACTGACCCCAGATAAACAGGTACCTCTGGTCTACCTGTTTATGATTTCAGAAATAAGTCCCTAACAAGACTTGTTAATTTGGACTGACATTAAAGGCTCGGAAATTAAATTTTCTACACTGTACTTACAATTAAATAGCATGTGAATTATCTTACATACATGCTGTGTTTACTGCCAGACCTTCATGTTCTGATGAGCTGCCTTTCTACAGACGGCTCTAAAATACTAATCTGGGAAAAAATAAACCTAATTTAATTGACTCACAAACCCTTATGTAGTTAATAAATGACATTTATGTTGACACCCAAGTTTGCATCTGATATCAGGGATTGGTTTGAAGCTTTTCAAGTGTGAAATCTTCAGACATTGGGCAGAACCCTCAAAAATATTTTTATTTTGTTTTTATGAGCTGCACATACAGCTGTTGTGTTCACTGTTGCTTGGTGACCAACAGGAAGCAGGAGGAGTTCATTCACTTTCCAGTGTGTTTTGGAGTCAGTTTAACACAGATTATTGAGGGAAGGGGGGCAATTTGCTTTTGGAGGCATTTTATGACTGGTCATGACAAATAGTGGTGGAGCTGAATTAACATGTATTTCATATACATGACCCCTGTTCCCCGCAGTTATTAATGGTTGAAGCTTTTAAAAATTGCAGACAACAGTTACATTAAATACCTTGCTTTGTCTTGAGATGATAATAGGAATGAAGTTGAACTTTTGTTCAAGCAAATCTGTGTTGTAGGCAAAAAGTGAGACAGTTCCATGTGGGTTAACAGAATAAAGACTCTAAAAAATCTATATTTTTCACTGCACCATTGTGAAATAACAATGCGTGGGGACAGGAACCTTACATTTAATTATCTGACATCTCAATGAGGCCTTCGTCTATTCAGCTTATCAGCTGCTCTCTCCACTCTGTGTGTGTCTGTGTGTGTGTGTGTGTGTGTTTCTCCTCTCTCTTTCTGTTTCAAACTATAACTTTAAGTGTGTCTCTTAACAGTTACAGCTTAAAATCTGACTGCACAGAATTTTACCTTACTTTGTAATGTTTTTACACCTGATTGATAACATTAATAACATTACTCTTTTATTAAATTATAGTGGTGGGCATAGATACATTTTTTTAATCTAGATTAATCTCACTGTAATCTTGAAATTAATCTAGATTAAAATGGCTCATTTGATTTCTGCCGGAGGCATTCAGAATATGTGTGCGAACGGGTTTCAAGCCAGGTGGTGCATTAGACCAGGGGCTCATCTCCTGTTTCCAAAAT